>JAAEAF010006493.1:0-64545 GCA_011037195.1 Triatoma infestans | reverse complement strand
TTCATTAAATTTTGAAAAACACATCTCGTCACGAAGAACACTTTCTAATATAATCAATATTATTAAAAAATAAAAAAATAAAAAATGGAAGTATTTCATTATAACAATGAAGATATTATGACATCGTTTAAGAGATTTACTATTTGGGGTTTACTATGTGCTCTGACCGGATCCGATCTATTTTCTACATGAGTGTCTATCCCTAGGCCACCACTATTTCCCTTCTTCATATATACATTAACTTCTCAAGGATAGAGCTTATATTATCCCATTTATGTTAAATAAAAGGACCATCAAATAGGTTATATATAGATAGGAGGAGTTAGTATACACGTATATAAATATATGTAGTCTCTATGGAGGTGAGTCGTAGGTAGGGAAAGTATATAAGCACAACATATAGTAAGTCTAAAAAGAGATAAGCGGGGTATACACCCGTCTGTCCTATTTAGTATTGAAAGAGTGAACAGGGGACAATACCTGCAGCTTTAACGTACCCTTCTACTAACCTATCACGTACCCGTTACACGTACAATCCATGTATGTGCGTATGGGTGTGCCTTTTGTGTTAGTGTGTGTATATGTTATATAGTGTGTGTGAGTGTGGCACGCTCATACACAAGTTTACCCTCCATCCCCGGGGGCCCTTTTTCGTTAGGTCCTGGCCAACTCGTTAAATCGCTTCAGTAAAAGGTCTTATCTATAGGTATCCTGGCCCTTCTGACACGCAACTTGACTAATAGGATGGAATTGGAAAGAAAATGGCCGTCACAGAATATTGGTAGCTTGGAGTTGGCTAAAAAAAAAAGGAAAAAATAAAATAAAATGACCAATTTGATGCTAGGAAAATTGCACTATTGTGATATATTTTTGGAATTTCCTCTATTTTCAAAATAACTTAATAACTTAACATTTCTTTATCACTTATTTTAGACTTGAATTGGGTACTATTCAAATAATAGTATAAACTAAAAAAAAGTAGTGTAAATTAAATCAGAAAGTAATATTACTCTAACTATTCTAATTAGAACTTAGGTTTATCGAATTGCAAATAATTGTAACTATCTTGTATAAAAAGGTGTAAATCAATAAAGAACGAGTAAATAAATGTCTGACATCTGTTACGAAATGTCCCAACTGATTGGTAGATTTAACTGCAATTACTACCCTTTAATTTAGATTCATTGTTTTTATTAGATTACCACCTTACTTTTTCTAACCAAGTCTACTAGAATTTCCAAATTAGGTTTCTACCAAATCATCATATTAATGATTTTTTGTTTTTTAATCCTTAAAGTGATTTAAATGAAGTTCCCATCACTTATGAGGGTTGTTTCCAAAATTTTAGCAATTGTGCAATAGATATTGAATTCTATTCGTTTTCATCAATATTACAATGAAATTTTCAACATATTCCTGTCTAAGTGGACACAGTAGTCTGGGGAAAATATTGATGGAAGCCATTCCAAGCGCAAAACATTTAAAACGTGAGCAATGTGGCTGTTGACATTGCTGCAGCAATGGATGTGCGTAACTGGAAGAGTGTAATTTCATGCTAGGGCGTCAGTATTACGTGTGTAACAAGAATTGAAAGAGTGCCACTTTCAAATATCGCTAAACAGAGCCAGCAAAAACCTATTTATATATATAGTCTTCCAATCAATGCTTACATAAGAGGACATTCAAGTAAGTCTAGTCTGGGTCTTGCAGTCATAGCAATCTGAGCCTAGTTTCGAGGCTCCTAATCGTTAATTAAAGCCAGAGTTAGTTAATAAGAAAGAGTATTGTGATTTCACTAAGGTGTATAGAAAATACTATGGCGGAGTGATGCGAGCGCTTGCAAACACAAAAACTCAAACTCAAAAAGCTCGTGAAATGAAGTATCGTCACACTTTCAACACCGTTACATTCATAAACCTCTTTTTGTTTACTTACTGTAAGGATATCCTGATGAAAAGCGAAAGCTCAAAACCGGTCGATGATCATACAAAATGTATGAGGCTATCAGGAAAAGAAAATCCCTGAGGTTTTTCCAGCTCTCGGAATCAATCTCAATTATCTTTCTAAGTTTGTTTTTTATCTCTCCCCTCGGGACCATTCAAACTATGATTTTTTTTTACTGGAAGGTCATTTTCAATACTGGAAGGTTCATTTGAATCTTTTGTTCATGGTTGGCGATTGATGTAGATAGAGGCAATTGCCAGAGGAGGCACCAACTGTATGTCTTGTCCTACTTTAAGGTTCTAGTTACATTGAGATTCCGTACTATTAAGGGAAAAGAAAAAATAAGAGGGCTTCATTCATACAAGAGTTACCTGCAGTCAGTCATTGGGGCAGTGTTGCCAGGTGTAGGGGAAAATCCCTCTTATAGGGATATTTAAGGTACTAAAGGGATTGAGGGATTTTTCTTCGAAAATGTGTAAAACGTAGGGAATATTCAAAGCACTTTAATTGCACAAATTATTATTTTTTAATTCAATTATTTTTCTGCTTGGACATACCTCTTTGAATATAAGCATGAGTAAGTGGTATTGCAAAATAGTCACATGGAGTAGGTTACAGTCGGGTATTCCCCTTTTCAATTTCGTTACTTTGGAGAATCAGAGAATATTGCTCAATTGCTGTTTGTTCATTCATATGTTAGTCAGTGTAGAGAATTTTCTTCGTGATTAATGATATCAAAACAAAAACAAAAAAACAAATTCTAGAGTTGTGGCAGGTCTCATTCTATCAAATTGGATATGAAGAATCCAGGAAAGTTGTGGAGTGATTATCCAGTGACGGTCCAAATGCTGAATTGTTTAATGACAGTATGTATAAACAAGATTCCAGATCACACGTCCAGAGATGCTTAGCAATTTAGCAGCTGATGTGGAAAAAGAGGATAATATCGAAGAAGTTTAGAGACCATGTTGGTTACTAGGATGATCTTTATTTAGGTAAACAATTTTTGTAGTAAAATGTTATTTGATAATGTATTCATATCATATCAAAATTCCCATGAATCCAAGTCTGTAGGGATTTTTGTAGTAAAAAAGGAATTTTTCAGAGAGTGCGAGGAAATTTTCGTTGACACGACCTGACACCACTGCATTGGGGACGTTTTTTAAGGGTGTAATAAAATAAATGCATACAGCATATAAGGATGCGCAGCAATAAATCCATACTGTAGGGGGGTAAGGGTTTTGGAACCCACTCCTGATAATCCCCAACAAACTAGGCTCAGCTTGCTATGTCTACAGGATAAAGACTCGAATCTCCTCTTATTTTCATGGAGAATTTCTAAAGTTCTGGAAATCACTCTGCTGTTTGGATAATAAATAAGCTTAGAGGGAGATCTTACAGTGAAACTCTTGGCGAAACAGTTCACGAGAATTGAAGTTCAATACGTTTGTAGTTATTGTTCCAATAGGTGCTGGCCATATATTTTCCTTATTAAATTCTCAGTTTCTCTAAAAATTGGTCAAAAATGCTGGAAACAGTAATAAATGATCGAATTTCTGAGCGCTCGGACAATATACAATATCAAGAACTCTAGCAGTTCGGGTAAGTGATGCTTCTGAAAACGTTTTGCCACAAACTTGTCGTCATGTTTCAAGTGTCATAATGGCAGATACCGTTCGTATTTTTATGTTTGAAGGAACATTTATGTTTGTATAAAAACAAAGATGCCATATGAAATTCCATAAAATTTTGTTTATTTTTATCCATCAATAGAATCAGAGCTCAACATTATACTTAGTGACGATCTAAACGAAGACGAACAAAACGAAAATGCGCACATCACAAATGATGATACCAAAAGTTTTCATGCATTCACCTTCATTATTTTCATTTGATCTTCTTTAAATTATTTCTTTTCTCACTTTTTATCATGTTATATATATATAATAAAAATAATTATAATTTACATCTTCTCTATTGACCTATGTTGTTCTGTATATCAGAGGTGTATTTTTGTAATGAGGCCAGACAATAACCACTACATATTAACTGGAAACCATTGTTTGGCATAATGAAAAGCTCAGCGATGCAAATAATGATAAAGGAAAAGTGCTATTGTTGCCTCAGTTATTGATCTGCGCAGTCACAGTTCTCAGTATGTTTCACTTATTTCCATTGCAATCATTTTCTAAAGTAGAAAATGTTGGCTCAGGCACAGAACATGACATATAGCTGAATTTTAAAAAAATATGTACCTTATAGATACATAAAATTTAAACCTCTTCTGATGCGAAAAATATTATCTTTTTCAAAGTTTTTTTAAGATTATTTATGACTTACTAGTCAAAATATGATATTTAGAATAAGTGACAGTCAGAAACTTATTAATGTAGAATACATTTTTTCGAAGGCCACCTATTTAGTAAAAAGCGAACGTTTTCTCACAGTGAGGGGTGGGATGAAAAATGTAAAAACGTATTCTACGCATGTTACAAGTGTCATAATGGCAGATACCGTTCGTATTTTTATGTTTGAAGGAACATTTATGTTCGTATAAAAACAAAGAGGCCATATGAAATTCCATAAAATTTTGTTTATTTTTATTTTTCACCTAATCAGATGTCTTTATTTCGAAATTTCTATTTCAATTGTCGCCATAAGAAATAAAAGCAATTTCAGTGTAACCAATCTAAGTATTCATTGTTGACATTTATTGATAAGCTTCTTCCTATGACCTTAAGATAGAATTCTAGAGCTTGTCAAGGATTCTAGACCATTCAATTTTGCACGCTTAACTCCCCTTAGATTCAACACGACGTCAATTCATCTTGTAATACTCTATCTTTAATGTTGTCGTATGGATTGCATTCAGCAATCTTTTGTGACAAACAGTCATGTTTCATCCTTTTATCTGTCCGAGCATTTCATTCTATCCCCACCCTCTCTTCTTCTCTGTACCATTAAATTCCGTCCCATATAATGGCCTCCTCCTAGAATATCCTTTACTAAAATCTCTTGGACCTCTTTCTTCCAATCAGATACTCTTTCAATCAATTATTGAAGCCATCTGTTGTTTTTGGTGCATCTGTATAAATCTTCGCATCCCTATTGGCTTGAATGTAACGTTCCCTTTGCCCATCTGATCTTCCTCGATTCTCACAATATTCCTGCCCACTTAGCTTATTCGAATGCTTATTTTAATTTAAGAAGTAGAAACCTGAAAACTTAGTATACTCTTAGAGTGGCTTATTCCCCATAAAATGATTTTCGTTGATGGTGGTTCATCTCTCTTTTTCCATGCCAGTTTTCAAGCCTTAACCTTTTCTGAATCAACCAATTCTTCAATTTGTTTAATTTAAAGCATCATGTTCAAGTGAGCGGGGGGTATTTGATTCTTTCGTTCGTTTTCTTTTCAAGCTGCTCACTAAATAGGTGTTAATGACTTCGAATATTTCCTCAAGCTATATATTCGAATCTCTATTTCGTTTAGACTTTATACAACACTCCTAAAGACTTTCATAGCGTTTCATAACTTCTTGCATTTCTATAGGTAGGGGAATGCCTTCCTGTTTTGCGTATTGTACAAGTGGTTGCTTGCGAAATACACTTAATCATGGTCTCTCTTGGAAGCGTTACTCTCCAGAGGGATACAGAGGAATTCCTTTTTTAGAAGTGGGTATTGTTAAAAAAAAAATCCTCTGCTACTATTATATTTTTTCCAATTATCCACAAGGAGGGACCAGATCCCTAGCTATCCACAGTCTCACTGTGCCCAAATAACCAAACTCAAATTTGGAGCCTTCTCATTGCACGTCAGGTCTCCTGGCACTTTTCTCTTATTAAAAGATAACTCTGCCATTACCGGACAATGATCTGTAGTGGCTCCTAGAGCGAGAAAATATAAGGGCTGTGCTACTGTACTTAAACCCGGGACCTCCGCGTTCCTAGTGGAACACATTACAACTGAGCTAACCCTGCCCCTCTGTTAAATTGCTAAAATGCTTAATTATTATATGCAAGCTTCTTAGTTCATATTAAATAGAGATAGACGGACAAAAGATCGATGGAATCATACAGCAGACATAAATACCTATTTATATAAATGAATATATAAAGTATATTTGTATTTCTATTTTTAAATATTTGTATTTTTATTTATTTATTTTGTTTCAACCAAAGGTTGGGTACAAAGGGTCTAAGGTGAATATAATATTAAATTGATAAAAAATAAATACATAACTCATACAAACCCTTACAGACAAATACATACAAAATATAAGTGTCCACAGTAAATACCTATATTTTTACCTTTTCTTTCTTTTTTTGCATCGTGCTAAGAATATCCTTGCATCGATATATCTCAGTGTTCAAGTGTCATCCCATTTCATTCGGCATTATAACACGAACTAGTAGACGATTAGAAACAACAATTTAACTTATGTAATTTTATGACATAATTGTATAGATTAAACTCTTACTTGCAACATCTTTGTAAAAATGATCTCTTGGTAATTAATAATATAATAATAATAATAAGAAGAAGAAGAAGAAGAAATATAAAATAAAATAAATAAAAGTTTTTCATTTGCTTAATTTTACTAATCGTAATTTAATCAGAAATATACAAAGTAAAGAGAAGAAATTTCAACCGTCATCGCAATTTGCCAGTCCGAGATATACCCGGCAGACTTGAGAATAAAGAAAAAAACACCTTTTAACAGAATTACTATTGTCGATTTCTCTATCTCAAAAGAGTATTGAAGTAAAGTGGAGATTGGTTTGTGCAAAGAAAAAGGTAATAGTGGGGAGAAAATAAAAAGGAAAAGGATCGACAACGAGCGCATCCTATTGGATGGGGTGGTGGTGGAGGTACAGGATGTAAAGTAAAGGTGGAAAAAAGAAGGGTAAGAAAGTAGACAGAAGCTAAACGAGTGGGAAGAAGGTATTTTTTTTTTCTATTAGTTAAGTTGGCTCGAGTTCCTGGAGGATGAACAACCAATAGGTTAGCGTTTGTAAAGGAAGGAGCTTTTGGAAGCATCGGAGGGGAAAGAAAAAAGAAAGAATACTCACTCCTAGGTTCCAGGTTGTTTTAGAAGTTGGCAGTTGGACAAAGATACAGAGTGTGTGTGTGTGTGTGTGTGTGGGAGAGAGAGAGAACACAATTCACCAACTTCTGGAGAGAGAAAGGTTGTAAGGGCGCTTTGGAAGAATCACTCGTGCCAGGGATAAAGAAGGGTTCCAACTGGAGGAGTTTCTACGTTTAAGAAAAAAAAAAACATTATGTTTTAGATTCGCTAAAGCTCTGCAGAACTACAACTTCACCTACAAACATACAATACAACTCTAGTGAGATTGGATAGAAATCCTTTTTAAACACGCCGCAGACTGCAGTCTTTATTGGTCCAACTACTCACTTTCTAACAAAACCAGCAATACACTCATATAATACTTGGCCCTTGTGTTTGAACACTAAATTGAATTCTAAAAATATATGTATATTATCCGTTAAGAGAAGTTAAGAAGTTTTTTTTTTTTTTTTTTTTTTTAGAAAGCCTGGTTTGAAATACTCACACGGGCTTTAGCTTGTTGCAATTTACAGTAAGGAAAGAATAACAGTATTTATAATTGACACATTTTCTTCAAGCTTATAATTTACATCAGAGACATTTTCCGTGATAGCCTGCATCTTTTTGTGGTCATCGACCGATTTCGGGCGTCCGCCCTTCATCAGGATGCTTTTGGTCAAACACTGTATTAACAGAATTGCACAAAGTTGCACAAACACTTGATAGACTCGCTTCAACCACAAACCCCAACAACTATGGAGCCAGTGAGACTAATTGTCTCAACTTGTATTATAATTTACACTAATTTAATCGTAATTATACTGAAGTGGTACTTTAGTGAAACATCATAATGCAATTATTCCCTCAATACATAAATTTTCCCAGGAAAATATATACAATAAATGTGATAGGTATTTATGTGTGTAGATAGTTTTAAGAAGTTTAAAGAAAATTCACTGGAGCCGTTTTCGCGAAAAAACGACATTCCTATTGATGGATTTTTGCCTGAAATCTTCTTGTATGATGTGGTGGTAGTAGTTAAAACGGAGTACCAAGTTTGAGTTTCCAGCGACTTTTCGTTTCTGAGACGTTGTTTTGAAATACCTACACACAAACACACACACACACACACACACACACACTGAACATTCGTATACAAGAGACCTAAAACATGCATATATCCGGTGAAAACTCAATTTCGTAAATCTGACACGATCACAATATTTGCTCTTGCTAGGAGTAAAAGAAAGTCGAAAAATATTACTTAAAAGCTTGCATATAAGATAATACTGAAGATAAATAAATGGAAAACATTTATAAGTACATGTTAATATTAAATTTTATAAATATAGTAGATAAATAATTTTCTAAGATAACAAAATATTGTAAGATGGAAAACAGTTGCACATAAAAGAAAATATAAACACTTGAGAAGTGAATGCGTGCACATGACATTTTGTGTAATGTCTTTTCCGCACAAAGAGAGTCCAGGAAATAAGGGTTCAGCACAGGATTATATTTTAGTAATTGTTTTTATTGTTACGCTTTTATCTAAGTAAATTAGGATTTCTAATATTATTTTTGTAAAAATAATGTTTTATTAAAAAAATATAACAATGTATTCTGTTTAATAGAATGATGGATTGATAGATTGGATAGTTTTGTTTGCTTAATTAGTTTCTCTTAGTCCTAGTAAGAGGGAATATTTTAATCCTGTCAAATTTTCGATATCAAGTTTACACCGGAAATACACATTTTGAAATACCCTGAGTCCAATAAAGTGTTTTTTTAAAAAAAAATGATCTATGTATGTGAACTGCAGTGCTCAAAAATGAAAAAATGTTCAAACATGATATTCCGTTTAGGTATCACCATGGGATCCGATAGTAAGTTGTCATGCCAAAATTCCTCAACTACTGGAAGTACCACTTCACTGATATTTATTTATTTTTTTTTCACTTTTTTGCGATTTTCACAAGTATGGTACCAACGATTTTCTTTAAACATGGTATATCAATTACACATATTAAGATCTACAATTATTATAAGAAACATTTCTCTGGGAAAATTCTTTTAAAGTGGCGGGAGATTCATTTAAGGCTATTGGGAGACTAGTGGGGGTTATGTATTCCTCTAAAGTGTTATTTCAATTTATTATATAATACTATCACTTATAGAAATTAGTTAGAAGTAAATATTGGAACGTTTTCCCTCTAAACTAGCTACGGCAACTACTTTTAAATGGGTTCGTATAGATAAAATACTCTAAACTTCAATAACAAAAACACCAATTTATTGTTTTACACAATAAATTATAAATAAAACACTGAATAATAATTAATTCACAGTTTAAACCACAAAAGTTCACTTTGTTCACTTTTTATACACTTTTCACAAAATGTACACTTCGTTTGTAACAAGAAACTCTTCAAACTCTCTGTTGTCCCACTATTTATAGCGTTGGAGAAGGGTCTAGAACAGTGATGGCGAACCTTTTGAGCTCGGTGTGTCAAAATTTTGAAAAATAGAAACATAATTCTCGTGGCGTGTCACTCATCAAGTTAATTATTTGTTTAATGCCATTTAAAATACAAAAGCCAAAATTATGAAACCAATAGTTTACATTTAGAGACTTGTCTTACATATTTCATTGACACTTAACATACAAAATCGAGTAATATATATATCAAATATAACTGAACAAAAACAGAAAAACAATATAAATTTATACAATTAGAAAATAAATATATATGAAAAATTAGTGACTTTTTTGGTGTGGTGGTTGGTTCCGCAGAGCTGGAAAGCATCAGAGACATTTTCCGTGGTAGCCTGCTTCATTTTGTGGTCATCGACCGGTTTCGGGCGTTCGCCCATCTTCAGGATGCGTTTTTCAGACAGTGCGACAACACAGACTTGTACAGAGCAAACTTGAGTGTGAAAACTAAGTTTGCTCTGTGCATGTCGGTGTTGTCACACTGTCTGAAAAACGCATCCTGAAGATGGGCGAACGCCCGAAACCGGTCGATGACTACAAAATGAAGCCAGGCTACCGCGGAAAATGTCTCTGATGACTTTTTTGGTGCTGAAGTTTGTCTGCTAAATCTTCTATTTCGGGTTTATACTTGGTACATTTCAAGGCCAAGCAAGCGCCATTGACTTCATCTGTTAACCGATTCCGTTTGTTTGTCTTAATATTATTTAATGCTGAGACCAATGTCTCACAAAAATATGTGGATGAAAAAATTGTTAGCAAAACAACTAAAGGAGATCTCGAGGAGCGGTCAATAAAATGTACACTTTTTTTTAAATCTTTTCCAACGTTTCGACAAATTTATTGTCTTTTTCAGGGATAAAATTTAAAAAAATGTTAATCGGTATTTATAATTTCCATGAAACAAACTAAACACAAAATATGTAGTAAACAGAGAGAGTTGCTAACTATATGAGCTACATTATCAGAAAAAAAAGATTTTTTTGAATTATGAAATTTTTTATCTTTGAAGATAAGATGTGTGTCACCAAAAATGAGCTCGCGTGTCAGCACTGACACGCGTGTCATAGGTTTGCCATCACTGGTCTAGAACTTTCTCTATTCTTCTAAAGAGGTAGAGTGCGCCGCCAGCGTTTCCTAGCGGCCACTAGGGGAACTTAAGGTACCTGCTTTCTCTCCTAGAAGGCACCAGTGGCTGCGTTACAATATGTTACCAAAAATTCCAAGAGCAGAAGGCTGTTGTGGACAGCCTACAGTAAACTTGGTTTAAATGATTAATTTTTTTTACTCTATGACTTCGGTTATTTGGCCTCTTACGTCGAGCAGCCCAGAACAAACGTGAGAACCATCTCGGCGCGAACAACTTCACGCCTCGGTTTAAATAGTCGGCGCTGTGATTGTCAGACGCTTAATTCTCTAACATGAAAATGCCTTTTGACATACTGCCATGGAAACTGTCGAGTTTCAAGGCTGTGAAGGAGGCCAATATTATTGAACATCCATCTTAATCATCGAGCAATAAATGTTTCCGAGCACGATAATTTCATTCAGAAAATGAAATATGAAGCTTTCTTAAGACATATATGCAGATAAATAGTTTGAGGCCTAAATTGTAATATACATATAAAGACTTAACAAGCGCTTTGGAGCGGGAAGAGAGTTCTTGAAATACCAATGAGAGAAGAGGTAACCACTTTCTCATATATCTCAAACATACGTACCCATGATTTATTCATCTACATAAGAAGCGAAAGAACTTGTGGGCGATTACAAGTTGACCAAGCGATGCTAAGAATATCGCTAAAATAATACTGATAACTGATGATAATTCGATAATTTGGCTGCAAATACACAGAAACAAAATAAAATATCCTCTGGAAAATTTATAATAAAATAATATACCAAACTCACCGTGTACATCCACACAGCCGATCTGTTTCTTCATGACATTAGTGTTGATCTGGCACATATAGCATCCTCGGTCTGATTCTTTCAGCTGTCTGATGTGTAGACGCCATGTTCTCTGATTGTCATGTGTCACAGACACCCGGGCATTGTGTGTGACCACTCTGGTGTGTAGACTCAGTATCGTCTGATCTTCTGCTTTCAACCACCCCACCTGTTTACAAAATATTGAGAAAAGTTAACTTAAAATATTTAAACAGTTAAACCTACAAATAACAGCCAAACAGCCTAAAATCATAAATAAACCACAAACTCCCAGGTATTAGTTATTCTGAAAAAGATTTCAAATAAAAGTGATATTTTTATGAATGTACAGCAAACATTTCAAGTTTAAAGAAAATCTTTGGATTTCTTTTTCGAGAAAACTTCAGAAAAACAATGAAAACAATTTAGTAAAGTCACACTTTTGTTTAACCGATTTTCTTCAAACTTGGAATTTTAGCAAATGCAATTAACCTTAATACTTTTATGCCACATATGCGTGGACAGTCACATATGCGTGTGGAACTTGAATGCTATCAAAAGAAAGTGAATGCATTCTTAGGATATGGGAAGAAAAGTCTTCCGTAAACTATATATGGCACGAGATATATAAATCGGAAATGGCGAACCCGAATCCACATGGCATTGAAGGAGCTTTTTGGGAAGCCGGACATAATAGCCCATTACAAATAGGATAGAATGAGAGCTAGGTCATGTGGAGCGAAGTCGAATGTAAGGCTGCCAAAGAAAATCATATATAGCAGGTCAGGAGATACAAGGAGGCGAGGACAGCCCCGGCTAAGTTGGCTGGAGTAGTCGAGGATAACCTCTGAAAAGGGGACCTCAAGGATCAAGATCGAGTAGAATTGGAGGACTGTTGAGCCAATAAGTATTTATTTATTATTTATTATTAATAATTTGTCTTGGGACATACCCCATACAAATGAAGACTGGTCAAATACAATGAACAACATAGTAAGAAAAGAGAGACTAGAATATATAAACAATACAACCCAAAATGTAGAGTAGTAACAGTAAATACACAGCACACTGCATTGTATCCATATTTTAAATAGCAAGTACATAATTTATAAATCCAGGAAGATAGACCGACAAAAAGTGGCGATATACGTATATAATCAATCTCTCACACTGTAAACTATTCATTTAGTATGAATGATCGTGTTTTGAGGCAAGTAACTGTGAAGAGGTATAATTGTTTAATTTCATTTTCGTACTTAAAAACAACACATTGTGGAACTCTCCACTGATACGTTCTTAACCTGCGGTATGTACTGATTACGAAGAGATTCATAAACCGGACAAACTACTATTAAGTGGTACAAATCTTCCGCATCAATACGCCCGCATATTGTGCATATTTCCTTAGGTTTTATTAGGTGTGTAACATTTTTCACTGACAATTTGATCTGGTAATTGCCCGAAAGCCTCAATTGTGTGACTAGTTTTACTATAACAAACGGCATATTCAATTCGCTAGAATATTGGCAAACCGAACTTGAGGCAAGTATATCGTTAAAATAGGGCAGTACTTTGCTGAGTGCATTAGTTCTAGGTCTTTTAACTTTTGGAATTCCTTATATCTATTTAGTGTTCCAGAGATAGAATTTTTAAAGACTGTGGGTCTGTTTCAAGTAGGATGTCATTTGAGCCAATCAAACTCAATAAATAATCCATCTGCGAAAACCAGTTGTACTTTATCGAGGGCTTATAGCTAAAGTGAATATTTTTTAGCTTCAAAAAGCATAACTTAGGTAGTCTATGGTCTTGCATACCAAGGAGTTTGTAGATCCAGAACAATGCTGATCAAGATCGAGTAGAATTGGATAGACCTATTGAGGACGCCTAGGTCCAGTTGTAGACTGTTGAGCCAATAAGTAAGCAAGTAAGTATTATTGTGCAGGTATTAGGATCGTACTGAAAGTTTGATGTAGAGGAAAGTTTAAATTTGCAGATCCCAGGAAGCTACTAATTACTATTACTAGAAATAAATTTTTCTAGAAGAATATTTCAAACGAAAGAGAAAGATTGGATTAGTAGGCAAAGATTAAAAAAAGTCCTTGGAGCCGTTTTAGTTATAATTGTGAAACATTTGAGAAAAAAAAAATACATTTATTAAACTCATATTTTCGGTCAATTTATCTCCGTTACTGTTCTCTTTATTTTTAAATGTTCTGTGCGAGGAACTGGGAGGTGGAATTTACGTTGGTAAAATAAAAGTGAATTCTCTTCTCTAGGCAGATGATATTGTAATCCTGGCGGGATCTCCAGTTAGTCTAAAGGAAGCGATATTAAATTTAGAAAGATATTTGGACTACTGGAACCTACCTTGAATACTAAAAAGTCCAAAGTACTGATTTTCGGAAACAAGAAAGGGATAACAGCGAACTATGTTTGGAAGTATAAAGAGGAACAAATAGAAACGGTAAGAGAATATAAATATTTAGGCATTCTTTTAAAAGATGACTTGTCTTTGAAGATGCACATTAAATAGTAAGTGCAACCTGTTAAGTTTGGGCTGAACACTATTTGGGCAAAATTTATTGGAAATGTGATGGATGCCAGAAATATAAAAATATATTTAATTTGAAATTATCAAATTATGAACAAAATGTAACATTCCCTGGCAAAAGGACTATTCAGGTAGAAGACCACTATTGTCTTTTAGAGTTCATGAACTTCTTCTCACAGGGGAAGATTTGAACGAACAATCAGAAGATTTTCCTTCAAGAGAGTCTGAGCTAGACATTTCACCAGAACACTTCAGGACTGTGCCAGTTATAAGTTAAAACATAAGAGCTTTGCATTTTATCTAGATAAATAATTGATTTATACATAATCGCTGTGATATTATAAAAGTACTTAAATTCACTTAGAGAATAATATATTTATTTCAAAATAGTGGTGCTCTCTTGATTATTACTAATACTTCTCTCTTAAACATATATACTTACAAACCCTTTACTAAACCGCTTACGCCACTACAAGCTACCACTACACTACAACAACACATCACACCAATAACATTTCAGAAACAATGAAGTTCCAGCGGCGAAATGCCGGGTTTTTGATGCGGTGACCAGATCCATTCTATGTTATGGGAGTACCAAAATTTCCCGGAAATTGAAAAAGTCCAGAGAATGTTTATAAAAAGATTATTTCATCTCCCACTTAATACCCACTGTCCCAAATATATGTTGTATTTGGAGACAGGAAAAAATTTAATGTACGAACACCCTATAAATTTGTACTTAGAATATGGCAGTACTCGGATGATCGTCTACCTAAGATAGTGGCTAAGGAGGCCTTGAAATATAATAACTCCTGGCTCAATGAATGGTGTGAATTAGCAAATATGGTAGGCGGCGAACTGGACAGGAAATTTGTACCTACTGAAAGGTGGACGGATCAGATGAGAGTCAACATTAATAAGTACATTAAGAAGTTAAGGGATGAGTTTGTTAGTCAGTGTATCGGCCGCGAAATATCATCTCATGTATAAAAAATTAAATATAATAGAAATTGATTATATGAATGACACAGTAGGCATGGATTTTATGCAAATTATTTGTAAGACAGTAGGTGAACTTTTCAATTTAAACTATAAACCTTGGTTAGAAAGGGTTCATTTATGTTCATTATGCAATCTAAATGAGAATGAAACAATTATTCATTTTTTGGCTACGTGTCCAATACTGGGTTTTGTAAGGAAAAAAAATAGATTTAAATTTAATGATTGAAATATTGAATGGAAACGATTTTGAGAATCTCTATATTTCAATCATTAAATTTAAATCTAATAATTTAAATCACGTAGACCTCCACCGGTTTATGATCATCCTTCAGCTAGGAGAAGAAGCCATTCTCAGACCCCCTCAGCACCAACAATGTTCCAGCCAGCACCTCCGCCTCCAGCTCTGCACTTACCATATGCACAAGTTACCAGAGACGGTCCAGAGGTGGAGATTCAATCCTTGTCAACTCAGTTACAGCAATCATCCTCTCACGATATATCCTTGATCCTAAACAGCTTTCTATCTGACTTTAAAGCCACAATAAATCCACTCCTGACACTTCTGACCACAGCCCTTACTCAGCTCCTTCCCCGTCATGCACCCTAATGTCTCCTACAAATCACTCCTTAACTATTTTTATCTGGAATGCTAATGGTTTGAACTCCAGCCTCAACGAACTTGACATATTACTGCACGAGAAACGCATTGACGTGGCCCTCATCACAGAAACACACTTCACATCACGTTCCTTTCTGCACATTCCTGACTACACGACATACAGAAGTGATCATCCAGACAACACAGCCCATGGAGATTCAGCCATCCTTATCCGCAGCAACATATCTCATCATTCCTTACCAAGTGTTTCCTCATCCTCCATACAATCTACAGCCATTTCCCTCCAAACCGCACATTTTCAACTCAATATATCTGCAGTGTATTGTCCACCAGCTCAACCTATTTCGTCCTCTGAGTTCACTTCTTTCCTTCAATCCCTCGGACCCAGATTTATCGCAGGTGGCGATTTCAATGCCAAGCACCCTCAGTGGGGTTGTCGTACCCACAATCCACGTGGTATTACCCTCTCTTCAGTTCTTGCTAATGCTCATTATATTACAATATCCCCTCCTGGTCCTACCTACTGGCCCACATCCCTATCCCGCCTACCCGATCTACTAGATTTCTTCATATCCTCTAGAATAAATAATACTGTAGATCATCAAATCTACAATCTCTATGATCCCTCCTCGGACCACTCCCCAGTACTCCTAATACTAGACACCAAACCTAACCCTAAACCTTCTACAGAAACTCTCATCAATGGACCTATTGACTGGAGCGAATTTCAACGACTTCTAGACAAAAACATATCACTTAACGTAACTCTCAAAACTCCCAAAGAACTCGACGAAGCTGTTAATAACTTCACTGAAACAATACAACAGTCAATCTGGAATGCTACTGGACCGCCAAAACCAACCTCACAGTACACAGACAATTACTGTCTCCTACTTAATATACGAATACTTATTACTAAAAAAAGATGTGCCAGAGCCATTTGGCAACGAACTCGATACCCTTCACACAAGTACGAATACAACAGATTTTCCAGACTACTTAAAACCGAACTAACAAACTTACGCAACGAAAGACAACAAAAATACACCGAATCTCTTTCCACCAAAGACTTCTCTCTCTGGGCTGCGTCAAAGAAAATGTTTTCCTGGAGAACTCTCTCACACCCTCTTCTTTGTGACGATGGCACTTGGGCCAGAACTGAAGAGGAAAAAGCAAACCTCCTTGCCCAATATCTTTCCTCAATCTTTGTACCACACTCTGATACTCAGGATCCTGAACACACTGCCCAGGTAATTGAGGATCTTGACATTCCCCTCCAGTTATCCCTTCCTCCTAAAGCCTTCTGTCCATCTAAAGTTAAGTATTCTATCTCCAAACTTTCCCTCAAAAAATCCCCTGGATTCGATCTCATTTCAGCTTTAATTCTCCGTCATTTTTCAAAAAAAGCACTAATATTTCTAACCTACCTCTACAACGCAGTCCTTAGAACTACCCATTTCCCTTCCTTATGGAAATTTGCCACCATTATCCTTATACCTAAACCCAAAAAGCCCACTCATCTTCCGTCATCCTACCGGCCAATCAGTTTACTACCTATCATGGGTAAGGTACTTGAACGGCTCCTCTTCAAACGAATCTTTCCTCTTTTAGAAGGTTTCCTTCCAAATCATCAGTTTGGTTTCCGTAGCTCCCATTCAACAATTCACCAGTGTCACC
Organism: Triatoma infestans; assembly: GCA_011037195.1. Lineage (NCBI taxonomy): Eukaryota > Metazoa > Arthropoda > Insecta > Hemiptera > Reduviidae > Triatoma > Triatoma infestans. The sequence goes on along the minus strand of JAAEAF010006493.1, from coordinate 47,266 downwards.
GCCTTATTGACACCATCTCATCTGCCCTTGAGCAGAAGCAGTATTGCCCGGGTGTCTTCCTGGACATCGCTCAGGCGTTTGACCGGGTTTGGCATGCGGGTTTGTTGTGGAAGCTCAAGGGAGTCCTTCCCTCTACCTACTATATGATCCTAAAATCATACCTGTCTAATCGTTGTTTCTGGGTTCGTTCTGGCTCCTCCAGATCTTCTATCTTCCAATCCATGCAGGTGTACCCCAAGGCAGTGTCCTTGCTTCTCTCCTATATATTTTCTATACTGCAGATATTCCTTCCCACCCAAAAACAATCCTTCATTCCTACGCTGATGACACATGTGTTAATGCTCCAAATCCCGATCCTGTTTCCGCATCCCGTGCACTACAATCCCATATCATCTCTCTACAAGACTGGCTTATCCGGTGGAGAATAAAGGTCAATCCCACTAAAAGCAAATGCATTTCCTTCACCCTCCGCCGCGCTACTCTCCCTCCCATCCTCCTTCATGGGACTATAATACCGACAGTGGACAAAGCCCGATATTTAGGACTTTATCTAGACAAAAGACTTACTTGGAATCCGCATACACGATTAAAAAGACTTGAACTAAACAGACGTTACAAACTTCTCTCGAGACTACTTGACCGACGTTCTAAACTTTCTCTTGAAAACAAAAGTCTTATCTACAACACTATTATAAAGCCCCTCTGGACATACGGATGCGAGGTCTGGGGTTCGACCAAGCATTCCAACTCCTATCGCATTCAAGCTTTTCAACCCAAAACCCTCAGAAGAATTGCCAATGCCCCGTTCTATGTTTCCAACCTAACCCTTCACAGTGACCTCAAAATCCCTTTTGTTCATCAGTTCATAAAATCACGTTACAAGAAATTCCATGACCTCACATCCAACCATTCTAACCCTTTAGTCCAACAACTCTCTTCTCTTTCTATTCCACACAACCCTTCCAGGAGACTGAAACGCCACTGGCCGCGCGACCATCTAACTTCTCGTTAGCATTTTATAGCAATAATTAAGGAGTAACTCCACTGAGAGGCATCTCCTAACAAGACATTCACGCCCTTTTTTATGTCACTACTATCATATTCACTCACAATACTGTTTGTATAGTCGTGAATTTCTTAATAACAAAAAAAAAAAAAAAAAAAAAAAGAGAATCTCTATAACTGTGTAAAAGAGGCTATACGATTAGAGAAATGGGAAGTTTAATTACAATTAATTAGTGCATAAAGAAGATTCAAAATTGATTGCTGATCTGAACCCTTTTAAAAAAGACGTACTTTAGTTTATTTTTTCTTACCTTATTTATATATTGTTTATATTTGTGTTATATATAGTAGGATAGCCAAACTCCTGGCAGACGGCTTAGTCATGTCCGTATTCTGATTTGTAAATATTTTGAAAAAAAAAGATATAACAAATATTATAATAAACATATTTATCTATTATCTAATAATTTAGTAAAGTCACATTTTCGGTAAGTAAAGTCACATTTTATGAAGTTTGAACGAGACCTCATTGGAATCTTAGTTTATACGTTAACGGAATATCAAGTTTCTTCTGTTTTCTTTTTTCAGTCTTCATTTAAATTTAGTTTATGGTTGTATTGTTTTCATTTCAAAAACTTGATGTGTTGAAAACTTGATTTTCAGCAAAAAAAAATGTCCAGCCTTTTCATAAAAATTTTATTTTAAATTTGTTTACATCTTGTTTTTTTTATCTCATCTCAACATTTCGACATCATGTCATTCTCAGTTCGAAATATGTGTCATTTTCAAGAGATCTTTTTTGCTTTTTTATCTTAATATATTTTTAGCTACAATTAAGTTTTGTTTTTATTTTTATCCATATATTTCAAAATAACTTAATGGTTATTTCTTGTTGGTTTTGTTTAAGCTTTTTTTTTTGTTATAGATTTCATTACTGCGTGTCGATTAATAGAGATTTTTTATTTATTTATTTTATGTTTTTTGCATAAATGTCCGAATATTTTATTAAAATCTTATCATCATTTATTAGGTTTAGATTAAGATGAGCCATGTGTGCTATGGAGTTTCCAGTTCAAATCCTATTTTTGTTTTTTAAAAAGGCCGAGTTGATCTTAACCTAAACATAATAAATGATGATATTTTAATAAAATATTAGGACATTTATGGTAAAAAAAACATAAAACAAAATAAGTAAAATCATTATTAATTGATAAATAATATGAAATCTACACAAAAGAGCTTAAACGAAACCAGCAAGCGCTGAAAACCATTAATTTGAAATTTATATGGAGTATCAAGTTTAAGCTTTTGTGTGATTTTTCGTTTTTGAGATACTTTGTTCAAAACCATACACACACAAATATACTAAGCTAAAAACATTTTTTTCGCCCTCATAAGCACTTCAAAACGAAAATTCAATTTTATACATTTGGCAGGATACTTTATACTTAGTTGCAATACTTTCTACTTAAAGTACTAAGAGAAGTAAAAGGTAAAAGTATTTTTAAGTTTAATCCATAGTAGTTCCAACCCATCGGTTTGGGTTTAGAAGCTAGTAATGTTTAAGAAAGTTTTTTTTTTTAAAGTTTCTCAGTTTTTCCCCGAATAAAGTATGGATATAACTTAGGTTTTACACCGAGGGCAAGATTAAGAACTTCAGAAAACATTGACGGAAAAGGTGTCTTGAAAGAAAGCTATTATCCTAGCGGTGGAAAAGTTAGTTATATTAAGTTAATGAAAATGTGTAGAGATTGTTTTCAAATTCATCTTTTATCTTAATCAGAAATGAATGTGAGCTATTTCATTTGTACTGTGATGTCTGCGAATAAAAATGAAATTAATGGATAAGAGTGGCTATTACTTTCTCTTACTCCTAATAAGAGGAAGTATTGTAATCGTGTCAAATTTTCGTTATCGAGTTTTCTACGGAAATATCCGTTTTGAGGTCCCCTGAGTCCATAAAAAGTGGTTTTTCGCAAATGTTGGTGTGTGTGTGTGTATGTATGTATGTATATATGTGAACAGCATTGCTCAAAAACGAAAAATCGCAGAAAGTTCAAACTTGATATTCCGGATGGGTATCGGACAGTAGGCCAGCGGTCAAAATTCCTCGACTGGAAGTACCACTTTACTGAATGGTTTTTATCACTTTTTTACGATTTTCTTTAAACCTTTATATGTCAACTACACTTACAAAGATCTACAATTTTTATTTGAAACATTTCTCCGAGAAAATGCATTTAAGGGCACTATTGGGGAAGGGGTTGATGGTTGTTCTCTAAAGTCCTATTTCAGTTTACTATAAAATTCTATCGTCTAAACTATATTAATTAGAATTAAATATGTTGTTGGAATTCCGAATTTGAAAAAAATCGGGTGACCGGAAGTGCGTTTTTATTAAAATGTATTTTTCAGTTTTCTGGTATTTTTTTACTTTCTTATAATTTAAATGGCTCCGACGATTTTCTTCAAACTTATATGTATCAACTACACATACAATGATCTACAACTTTTAGTTAAAACATTTCTCTCGAAAAATTCATTTAAGGGCACTTTTAGTGGAGGGGGTGGGGTTGGGTTTTCCTCTAAAGTGCTATCATAGTTGATTATACAATTCTACAATCCAAACAAACTTAATTAGAGATGAATAAATGGCCAAAATTCCGTGTTTCAAGAAAATTAGTAAACCGAACTGAGCTTTCAAGAAAATAAGTATACCGGAAACTTTTACTGAACTTTTTTTTCAGTTTTCGGCAAACTCCAATGAATTTCAACAAATTTGTTACATAAACTATAAAATTTGTCAATTACAATTTTGAAACCGGAGTGAGAGAAAGTTGTGTGAGTGTTTCACACCAGATTATTTTCATAAATTTAATGAACAAGATAAGATTGAATTAACTCCAGCAAATAAATTTACATTATGACCATTAATTTAACAATGCACTTAAACTATTCACAAGACTGATTGTGAGAGCCATACATTAAAATAAAAAGAAAGTGATCCTTGCTTCAGGCAGAATTAATGGAGTGATTCTTATTCAAGGTGAACTCTGGGCTACAACGAAACGAAATTCCAGGATGCTAAGCCCCATGGGTTAAATATGATTTCGCAATACCAATTTGGTGAAGCACTAACATCAGTCGGGTGCATTCCTTTCACCTAAAATGGTAGCAGGCCCGTCGATTCCACACCTCCATAGGACACCAAGACACTAGGTTAGAGGATTCTGGAGGGAGTGCCGCATCTAAACCTGATGATACCATTTGCTGAAGACACTGGGTTTCTAGCGTCCAGCAACTATTAGTCAAGATGCCAGGGTTGCACGCACCGCTTTGTTAAGAATTGATTCTTTTGACAGAATGAGCTGGCCTATGGCTTAAGTTTTCGCGAAGATTGTTCCATACCCGAAGCCAAGCCATGACCTCTTTTTTTTGCAGAGGGACGTGTTAGGTACTTAGGAAGCCACTTTTTGTATCGTTGGGCTTTCGGCATCTAATCGTTGACTATTTATAATTAATTATACATTAAGCTATAATACTATATTATTATTTCTTATTATAGGGGTTGATGCGCCTTGAATATTTTGAATATCCAATTTTTCCAATTTTGAAAATTATTCTTGAACCTAGTTGGACTGTCATTATATCAATTTTTCTCTGATTTTTCTCGACAACAATGGAGTAACGTTGAATTAAAATAGATTCCGGTCGCTTCAGAACCATCCCCAGTCATCATTTTTGGCTATAGATGTTTAGAGGGAGTGGCCTTAAAGCCATCAATGATGACTAAATCAATTATTTATGTACGTAGAATTAAGGTGTATATGGTGGATGTCAGTTCTAAGGAGTATTCATATTATGATACCCGCAGAGCCAAGATTCCTGAAGAAGTGGCACTTCTGTAAGTTTCGATTTTGTTTTCTTTCTAGTAAAGTGTAAATTGAGAATATTTTTATTTAGATATTCTTATTTCACATTGGAAAAACCCGAACTGCTATGTACTTTAATTCCTGCGCAAACTAGTACGCATATAAAAAAAACCCTTTTTGGAGCATGAATATCAACCAATTCCCTAATAAAGATCCACATCCATATGGGTGCATTATTCTGCTTATTTATTGGATGTTCGTATAAAAGCAGCTTCCATTTACCACTATCATTGGGCGGAAAGTTCACGCTGATGACCACGTATTGTTGGTTTAAGCCATTAAGATATAATTATAACCACAGATATGGGAAATACACGTATAGCGAATATGAATATAGAATGTTACACTACGTAAATTAAGAAAATTATAACTCATGAACTGTTTGTATCTGATGACATGGCTAACAAAATAGGGCAGTGTAAATCTGTATACAGTTACTAATTACAAGTAGTTATTGCAAACTACTGGCTAGAGAGAAATAGTGAACACTGTAGTTGTCACAGGACATATCTAACCCTAAGTTAGATAATAACCCTTGGTCATTTGCTTACCATACACATTATATAACAATGACTTATGTTTATTTTCATGATAAGTCATGTTATATTCAATTTCACCGCACAATAAAACATGGTAATTATCTTATTTATATATTGAAATATATTGAATAATAAATGAAATATAATACAATTTAGTAAATAAGAAAATCGCAAAGGAAATTTTCCTCATTATTGCGGTTTTTCTTTTCCAGACAGATTTATCGGTTTCCAGACGTTGATGTTGTCTGACTCCTGTTTAAGAAAAATTTGCTGTGTATCACTCATAATATTTCCTTTAATAGCAGTAAGAGAAAGTAAAAAGATATATAATCTAATATGCATGCTACGACGGATAAAATAATGGATAAAAAGATATACTTATATAAAACCGATTTTCGGCAAACTCACAATTTTATTTTTTATCATTAGTTGATATATTAAAAAAAAAAAAAAAAATACTAGAGCATGTTTAGGAGAAAATCGCAAAAAAAAACAAAACCGAAAAACTATTCAGTATTGCGTTATTTTCCGGCCGACCAATTCTAAATAAAACCTTGCTGTCGCCTCTTCTCATACTATTTTTAAACGAAATCTCCAATTTTCAGCTTTCTACGAACTTCGTTTTTTTATGGTTAAGCTGCTTCCTCGAACATTTACTCACCCCAATTTCTAAGAACCATTTCTTTGTTCTCAGAGTATCACAAAACACAGATTTCAGGTGAAAACTCAATTTCGAAAATTTGCAACAATCGCAGGACTTCCACTTACAATAAGTAAGAAATAAATAAATAAATAGAAAGATCTATAAATAGAAAGATCTAGAGTCTTCTTAGTGTCCCGGACAGTGTTCTCTCGTAACAAACATGACAAAAGAGAATACCTCCCGGCAGAACAGGTAGACTGGAATCCGGTACCTCCACACAACATGCGCGGTACCACTGAGGTAATTCAGTCCATCTCCATCACCTCGAATTATATGTAATTCAACTAACTAAATGTTGCAACTAAAGAAAATTCGTCAATTTTTGAGACCGAAGTTTTTTGTACCAACGGCAGTTGAAAGTTACTAAAGCCGATTTTGTTCGAAAGAATAAGATGTTTGGAAGAAAAGATTGGTGAAATAAGATTTAACGGTAAGTTAACAAGCAACCTGCCAGCCTTATCACATATAATGCCTTTGCTTTCATTGTACAACGCTTCTAGCGCCACTCATTTCGATATTCCCGTTATATAGTGGTCGACCATAATAATAATTGCAGAAAGATTAGAATTGAATTGAAGAAAGATAGTGTTTTATATCATGACTTTTTTTCTGATACATAGAGTGGTAAAAGTGGCCAACTTTATGTTTATGTTGATAAAACTTATCAACTAAACTGGCTGTTTTGTTAAGCTGATATATCTTAGAGAAGATCTCAGAAAGGAAAAAAAAATGGCCAGTAGCCATAACTATTTGGCCTGCGTAAAAGATAGAGTGCGGATAATTCAATGTATTATGCTGGATGATATTATGAATCTAAAAGATATCACTTCCGGAAACAAATCAATTGATAACTGTCCAGTTACAAAAAGGGGAAAAAAAAAGATAGTTAAAACTGTAATAATCATAATGGATTGTGTCAGATAAGTGCGAGCTGTTTGAATAGCAACGGAATGGATAGAGATTACAGATAGTAACACACATTTATGTGCCCATTCCTAGTTACAGTGAATGGCCGAATAGCGGTCAAACGATAACCCTAGATTGAACAGTATATATATATATATATATATATATAGAGAGAGAGAGAGAGAGAGAGAGAGACGTAGTGGTAGTAACGAAGTAATAAAGGTTGTATGAGCTGTTCTACTATATATGGGATAAGGGGATGTAGCACATAGTGGACCGGGACAGCCCGTTCTCTAGAGCTGTAGCCGTCAGTCTCTCCCGCCAGCCTACAACTCTTCAAGGTAATTCTATTACTTTGGGAGTCTTCCAACGTAATAGTTTTCCTGTGTTATACAACCTTTTTCCAGCTGGTAGGCCACGCCTTTCAACAGTTTTCTTCATCCCCCTCGGGAGGCTAACACACTAGATATTCTATAGAAGATAGTTTCTTAAATTTTTCACTTCTTGTTACTCTAAAAATGTACCAAAAAAAAATCGTAAATTTAAGATGTTTCAATTGGAAAGATAAAAATAATAATAACTGATAATTTACAAGAATTTCCCTTATTCTTCTACAATCATGCCAGATTTTTCGAAATTGAGTTTTCACCGGATATGGTTGTTTTGGGGATTCCCACTATATAAAAAAAAACGTTTTTAGTGAATGGTCCGTGTGTGTGTGTGTGTGTGTTTGTTAACAGATTGTCTCAAAAACGGAAAGTAGCAGCTAGCTCAAAATTGGTATTCGGTTTAGGTATACGATCTGATAGAGGCAATCTAAGGAGCTTATCTGGGCATTGGAAGGAGAAGTTAAAGGGAGTGGGAGTTAGTCCAGTCGTCCGCCAGCACTAAAAAGGGGCGCCTAACCGCAAATAGCCCTTATTCGAACAACCATCAACGTTCACCGACCATCCCCACTCTGCCAGTCAATCTGCTATTCACTTCACAAGCTAGCATAAGCACTCTAAATTATACGTGTCAAGTCGTCGGAGTGCTCATATTTTCATATTGTATAAACAATGTTTAATAAATCTATCATCTCTAAACCTAAATTTAGTGTTTTGTCCAATCTCCTTAAAAAAATCATTCAATACACTTTACTCTTACTTTTAACCGGAAGTTTTGCGATCGTATCAAATTTTCGAAATTGAATTTTTACCGGAAATAGATGATTTGTGGTCCCTCGAGTTTATTCTTCAGAAGAATTTCTGAAGGAATAGATTTTTTTTTTTTTTGCTACAAGACCATTATAGAAACAATAAATAGTTTTATTACGCCGTTCGGGGTATATATGGAAAAAAAAATTGTACTTGACGATAAGCAAAGAAGAAAATCATCTAGAAACTTCAAGTTAGGCGTACTTTGCATACATCAAGGAAACTGTAGTCAACGGTAAAGACAAAAACTTCCAGCTTTATCAACTTTTCTCAATAAAAAAAAAATTTAAAAAAAAAATCTGGTATGAGAAACACTCACACAACTTTCTCTTACTCCAGTTTTCTAAATTGTAATTGACAAATTTTATAGTTTGTGTTCACCAAATTTGATTAAATTCGTTGGAGTTTGTCGAAAACTGAAAAAAAAAAAAGTTCTGTAAAAGCGCACTTCCGGTTTGCTAATTTTCTTGAAACTCGGAATTTTTGCTATTTATTTCTAATTAATTTTATTTGGTTGGTAGAATTGTATAATCAACTGTGATACCACTTTAGAGAAAAACATAACCCCGCCCCTCCCCCAAAAACCCCCTTAAATGATTTTACCAAGGGAAATGTTAAAAGTTAAAAGTTGTAGCTCTTCATAACTGTAGTCCACATGCCTACTTTAAAGAAAATCGTTGGAGCCGTTTTCGAGAAAATACCACAAAACTGAAAAACACATTTCAGTAAAAACGCACTTCCGGTTATCCGATTTTTTCAAACTCGGAATTTCAACAATACATTCAATTATAATTAATATTATTTAAATGACAGTATTAAATAGTAAACTAAAATAGCACTTTAGAGGACAACCCACCCACCCCTCTCCGCTAAAAGTGCCCTTAAAAATGCATTTTTCTGGAAAAATGTTTCAAATAAAAATTATAGATCTTTGCAAATGTAGTTGATATGAAAAAGTTTAAATAAAATCGGTGGAGCCATTTTCGAGAAAATAGCAAAACAGTGAAAAAAACCATTCAGTAAAGTGGTACTTCAGGTAGAGGAATTTTGACCGCTGACCTACTGTCGGATTTCTTGGGGTAATGCCCAAACGGAATATCAAGTTTGAACTTCCTGTTATTTTTCATTGTTGAGCTATGCTATTCATATTCATGCATACACACACACGCACACAGACCATTTGCTAAAAACCACTTTTTTGGACTCCGGGGACCTCAAAACGGATATTTCCGGTGAAAACTCGATATTGAAAATTTGCTACGATTACAATACTTCCTCTTACTAGGACTAAGAGAATGCAAAAAAAAAAAAAAATGCAACAAAATGTCCATCAATGACTTAAATAAAAAAAATAAAAAAATAAAAACTTAAAATTCACTTACTGTAATTAAAATTTCAAGAATTCATGATAAAAAAGCCACAAAGTAATATTCATTGTCAAGAACAGCCAAGAAGCGTATAAATGGTTTTTATATATTCTAACATGTTTACTCAAAAAAAAACAAAATTAATTTCGTGATAATGGAATTTTCCTAAGCCTCTTATAATTATTTTGTTTTAACTTTTTGTCAAAGCTATTTTATATTTTTAAAACATTTTTTATTTTTTTTATCTTGTTCTTGCTCAATTTAATAATTATTTAAAAAAAAAGAAAGAAAAAAAGGCAAAATTGTTTAATTAAATTCCGTCAGAAAAAAAAGGAGAAAACTGTAGAATAGAAAGAGGAGAAAGAAGATCGCAGGCAACTGTGGAAAATGGCTTTCCCTCAGCAATTAAATATTTTACACCACTTTTCACATTACATAAAGTGAATCTGTTTTCTAAGTCAGTGTGGCCCCTCCGCTCCAACAAATTTTTTTAATCTGAGGTTTTTTTTCGTTTTTTTTTTTTCTCCCTTTCTCAGTTTAAAGCCAACAAATTTTCTTATACACACAGCAGCGAGGAAAAAGTTTTTTTTTTTTTTCTCGTACACACCTGAGAAAATATTCTTACCCTCTTTAATTGGCTGGCACTTTAAATTAGCGTGTAGTTTAAGGGAGGGGAGTGATAGGATAGAGTGAGTGGCCACCTCTCCAAAGTTAAACCATGCCTTTTCTCTGGATGGTATCAGCCTTGGAAACAACCAGTTTCCTCTTAACTGAAAGATCTGAGAGCGGTAAGGAGTTGGCAATTCTAATTACATGGCTCCATTAGTATAAAAATAAAAACCAGTAGTAAGGATGAGCCGGGGAGATTTTCTCCGGGGGTTTTGTGAGTTTAAAACCAAGACGAAAGTGAGAGAGAGAGAGAGAGAGAGAGCGAGAATTAAGAGAGAGATATTACTATTTGGCACAGTAAGAGCAGCCATCCGCAAATCTCCCCCATTCCACCGGTCATACTCAACAACTGTCTCAACAACAACTCTACGGGAAATGGAATCTTAACAGTGGTATTTCCGCTAAAATTACTTGCTATACATTTCCGGGAATTACATTTTCCCTGACAATGCCTAAAGTCTAAAAATCTAAGAGTGGATAAAAATCTTCAACACTACATGGGGGAAAGCCAATTAGTTGATTGGTTTGGAAATAAATAAATTTATCTTTAGGATTTGGTTTTGTTCATGCGACAGTTTATTAGAACTTGTTCTCAAATACCAGATTTAATAGTTTAAACAAAAAAATCTGGTTTGAAACCCTCTCTCACACCCCAGTTTCCTTTACTCATTTCCTTTACAACAATTAAATACAATTCAATGGAAAACTTGTCTTTAAAATTAATACGTTTACAAACGTTTAGTTGGATTGCATTAAAAGAAAAAAGTGTTAGAGGTAATCAAGCACATCTGAGTGTAACACAGAGCCAATGTCCTCTGTAACAACCTATACACTTTCTTCAGAATCCACATATAACCACCTTAACTCACACAAAATTACAAATAAAAGTGAAAGTTACAAAGAAAAGGGTCAGAGAAAGATAAATTTGCTATGAAAAATTAAACCCTGAAAAATAGTTCTCAATGTTTCAAATGAGGTTATTAAAAGACAATAAACTGGATCAAAGAAACATCAATAGAACTTCAATTATGTTCAAAATGAAAAAAATATTGAACTGGTTCAAAAAGAAGAAATTTGTCTGAAAAGTGGTTCCCAGTATTCAAAATGCGGTTATAAAAGATAAAATGAATTGATGAATTTTTAGTTGGGTCTACAATGTTGGACATCTATGGTATTATCAGTCGTAAAATGTTTCATTATTTTTGTTCTAACCGGTTTCGGATTTTCATCAATCGTCAAAGTAAGGTTTACCATCAATTCGTGCACATGGATGACTTCAACTATATGTTTATATCACAAACCACTGTGGGTGATTGTTTTTGGGAGGCATAAGGTTACAGATGTATGTGTATCGCGTGTATTACAGCAAAAAACAATAATAATACTAATAATAAACAAATTATGGTTAAAATTTGACTATTGCTTTACAACAAATAATGTCTATTGAAAGGGAATTTAAAACTAAGTCTTTTAATAAAGGAGTTATATGTTAGTGTAAGTTGCAATGCTCCGTGTCTTGAATTTTAATGTGGGGAGCGATAGATGATGAATGATGATGGACTCTGATGATGGATGAAAATCCAAAACCTGGTCAGAACCAAAACAATGAAGCATGCTACGACTGATAAAATCATACATAATAAAAGACAATAATGCGATTCATAAAAAGGATCAATAGGGCTTCAATGTTGTTCAAAATGAAGTTATAAACTGATTAAAAAATGGATAAATTTGTCTGAAATGTGGTATTCACTGTTCGAAATGATGTAATAAAAGACAACAAATCGGTTCAAACGATGATTGATAGGACTTCAAAGTGGTTCAAAATGTTTGTGTGGAAAGGTTAACGCCTAAAAGAAGAAAAAAAAATGAGATGAAGACCTGAGGGGTAACAAAAACACCATCAAGAAATAACAAACACATAAACGCCTATTTATTGATATCTGGAATCACCAACGTCCACAATACAGTAACATTTTAAATGATCCGCACAGAGCTTAGACAGAATAAGCGTGATGCATCTGCAACCCAATCGGAAGCAAATATGTTAGCTCCGCCATGGAGAAAATACAGAAAGCCAGCGTGTTCGAGCTTTCACGTCAAGCGGACGGATCCTATGGTTGGACAGCAAGTCCCTCGTCCGTTTCCATGAAGTCCTGTGTCAATTTCTAGATCGGAAGACCATCGGAAATAGCCTGAATAATGAAGATTATATATAAATTAGCGAAACAGTTATAACTGAAGACATGTGGTAATTAAATGGCCACAAAATAGAAGATAATTGAGTGGGTCAAAGTACGGATTCGCCTTCACAGTGAAGAAGTGAACTACACAACGAAATATTTGTGGAATAGAAAAAAGAATGAATAGGTAAAATGAAATATACTTTAGCCCAGACCAAATGGTGTGAGAAATGTTATGCGTTAGTCGACGTACCAGGCGATACAGCTATTCCCATATAAAAAAAGGTGCTTTAGTTCTGTAATAAAGAAGCGCTATTAGTAAGCAAAAAACTAAAACTTATAAGCTTAAAGTGGTTACAAGAAATTGGAGCAGTAAAATACCCAAATAAGTGGGTATGAGTGAGGTTAGCTGAAAACTAATAGAAAGTTTAACACACTGGCACAAATAAAGGGTTCCTAATAGAATGGCAAAAATATCAAATGAAAGGTATTTACGAAATATAATAAAATACCTAGCGTAATTACCTGGTTTCAGCCTTGTAATAAGTGAAGAACCGTTAGCAGTCAAATTCCTGAATTTAACCACTCTGAACAAAAAGCCTTGCCATGATGTACATAGTGGGAATAAGTCGGAGATTAGCTCGTAAGAGAGAAGAGTATATAATAATAAATAATAATAAAGAAATACAGAATAAAAGTTATATTATCCAATAAGTTGAATCCTTACCAGTACCAAGCTTGGTACATGCGATTTGATGCAATATGTGTTGCGAGAATAAATTGGCTGAAAACTAATTGAATGACGATTCAGCAGAATAGAGACTAGAATCGCTGTCAAAATGGTACAACGCAATAGCTGAAGATAGTTGTGAGCTGTTTGGTAAAAAAAAATGATGTTTCCACTAACAAAAGACGCACTAGCTCATTACTCATAACGCCAGAAATGAAGAATGGCGAAAAGAAGTGTCACCCACCTTGGCGGACAGAACAAAACGTGTTCTTACGCCAATGGACGAATTTGAATGGTTAAGGTAAGGACAAATAGTGCGTGAGTTGGGCTCAAATACAGTTGCGTAGCGTAGAAGCCAAAATAATATAAATATTACACAATTAAGAAATGATAAAAGATTATTGTAAAAATGTAATTTGTGCAGTTTTCTAAATATCTCCCATTTTTTATTTTTTTATTTAATTTTATTATTTATTTATTTTTGTTTTATTTTATTTTGTATGCAGGCAGGTCTCCTTATGTAAATGATTTTTCATAATGCATTTTATATCCATTTACTTTTCTTTGTCAATAGTGTTTAATTGAGTTTAGTTTATTTCCCTTATTACATTTTTGTAACTATTAATGGATTAGTTTCATTTTCTTTTAGATAATTTATTATTATTATTTATATCAATTTTTTAATTCATATTTATTATTTATTTATTTTTATTTGACTTTTTCAAGGTTAGTGTTCTTTTTAGTTTTCTTTCTTTTTAGTGATTTTTTTTTTTTTTCTTTTTTACATCTAACTCCGGCTGACGGAATATCCAAGCCGTATAATACTTATATGTACTTGTAAATTGTATTTCTTTATTTAATTCATAATAAAGTAATATTATTATTATTATTATTGTAAAAATGTTATTAAAATGATACAGGTTTAATAACCCGCGAGTTAAGGACTACATACCGCCTGGAGGTCAACAAACAAACTGCACCCAGGAAATGAGTAATGTAAATTAGCGGGGGTTTTAAATACGCAACAATGTACAAAATGAGGTAAAAACGTGACTGGTTGTTTCAAATAGATTCAATAGTACTTAATTGTGGTTAAAAGTGTTCAAAATTTGGGTCAAGTGATCAAATTATTCACAATAAGTAATAATTTGGTTCAAAAAGTGATTAATGCGACAGAAAAATATCCAGAAATAGGAAATACATTGGTCAAAAAAAAAAGTTTAATTTGATTGGAAATAGGTTCAATTTGAATATTTTTTAATTTTATAATGAAAAACTGAGAAATATTTTATGGTTAAACAAACAATTCCACGTGTTGCATGCACACCGGCATGCCAGGTTCGCTCTTTCTTCTTAATGCTAATACAAGAACAATTTCTATTAGTTAATAATCAACAATACCCGCTTTATTTTTATTTTGTAAAGTTTTCTACATAACCTTTTTTGCACTGCTCCCTCGGTTATAATATCGAACATAATTTAAAACCTAACATCCTCCCACCTTGATTTGGCGGAAAGACGACTCAACCAATCCTCTTCCTTCCCATAAATACAATTTCTCAGGTATCTTCACCGTACGTCCACTTCTGGTCAAATATTCAGTGACACGTTCCTCAACCTGTTCAATAGATGGAGTCTCCCGCTTGGACCTTGGTCTTCTTAAGTTGTCTAATCTTTCCGAGTGTGATGACACTTCCAAAGGAAAGATTCTTTGTATAGGTCGAAGCAGCTCAGACGTGGCGGTCTGCAAACGGACCAAACGTGAGATACGCTCTTTTCCTTAAAGAATTTCTATGACTCGCCCCAAAGGCCACTCCATGCGTTTCACATTATCACAACCGATAAGCACAATATCTCCAACGGCGATCTGTGCATATGCAGTTTTAATATCAGGTCGTTGAATGAGCAAGCCCAAGTATTCGGATCTGAACCTTTTACGAAGATCATTCCTTAGCCTCCTTCTATATTTCAGTCTCCTGTTAAGAATGTTTTCATCTACAGCATCTAAGTCAGGAACACCAAAGGTACGAATATCTTGAATGAAAAGAGCAGGTGACAATGGGGCGAGTTCACCACTGCTCTCGGATATATAGGTGAGGGGTCTTGAATTCATTATTGCCTCTGTATCGCAGAGAACTGTACTCATTTCCTCAAAGGTTAAATGGGTTCTGCCAAGAACCTTCCTTAAGATTTGCTTCATAGACCGTACCAACCTCTCCCAAAAACCACCCCACCATGGTGCTGTAGAGGGGTTGAATCGCCACTCTATTTTTCTTGCCGTACTATACTGAACCACTTTTTTCCCAATCCACTGATTCCAGCGAATTTGAGGCGCCAATGAAATTAGTGCCGTTATCACTATAAACTGTGGATGGTCTCCCTCGTCTAGCAACAAATCTTCTAAATCCTTGTAGAAACACCTCGGTTGAGACAGAAGACAAAAGCTCTAAATGTACGGCTCTATACACCGCACAAGTAAAGAGGCAAATCCAGGCTTTGGACTCTTCCTTTAAATACACTGGTCCAGCCAAATCGACACCCACAGTCTCAAATTCAGCTGAATCTCTGGTTCGGTTTCCTGGTAAAGGAGCAGTGGATGCATCCAATACTTACCCTCATACCTGATGCAGACAGAGCATTTCGATAAAACAGATCTTATGGCTCTTCTGGCGTACAAGATCCAGTAATGTTCTCTCAGAATATTTAATAAAATTTGTGAACCCGCATGTGATGCTTTCAGATGTTCTGTTAATATTAGTCTCTTAACAACTGGATGATTACAAGGTAAAACCACAGGCCGGCGGAAATCTTCTGCATCTTTTCGATAAATAATCTTTGTTTTCAACCTAATCAATCCTTCTTCATCCTAATATGTATTTAATGTCTTTAGTCTCTTGAGAAAGACTCCTCCTGAATAAACAGAACGATCTTCTTTTCCGCAGCTCTTATTTATTCAGAACTTAATTCTCCAACTTTCCTCGGATGGTTCGCTACTACACAGTTATATAAGAATCTTCGAACCAAAGCTACCATAAGTACCATCTTGTCAAAATTGGAGAAATATCTAGAGTACCAGCGATGACCATGATAGCTACAGTGCTGATTGTCCTCTTCACTGTTTAAATCACACCAATCACATTTCTTTGTTTGCTCTATAGGTCTGTCACTAACATAATTGGTTATGGTTATTTCGGTCTTCCTCTTTTCTTGTGAAACAGCACCTTCATCATATGTCATAATCGAAGAAGGCCATTCTTCGTAAGCCTTTCTGAGCCACTGCGGACCCTCCCACCATCTCGATAAAAACAATTGTTTAGGCAAACATCCTCTAGATAGCAGATCCGCTGGATTGTCACAACCTGGAATGTGTTTCCAGGAATGCGTCTTCGTTAAACTCCTTATTTCTCGTACAAGATTGTTAACAAAGACTGATCATAATTCTTCTCTTTGGATCCACGCCAAAAAAGTTGTAGAATCTGTCCAAAAATGAGATTCTACATCTTTCCATAGAAGTCCTTGGAGTACCGAATTATACAATCTGCTTCCCACAGTTGCTGCTATTAATTCTAAACGAGGAATGGAAACTTGTTTTGTGGGTGTTACCCTTGACTTTGCAGCCAAGAGATGCGTTCTAATCCCTTCTGTAGTTTACAATCGAACGAACACCACAGCAGCATAACCCTGAAGGCTAGCATCACAAAATGTATGTATGATAAGATCCTTCACGTTCTCCTGGGACAAATTAAACCAACGTTCAATTCTTATATTCTTCAGTAGTGAGAGCTCTTCGAACCAATATATAAATTCCTTCTTAGATGTAGCATCAACTTCGTCATCCCAAGAAACTCCATTTTTCCACATCTTTTGCAGCAATATATTGAGGAAAAGGAGAACAGGACTAATGAAACCGATAGGGTCGAAAACCTTATGAGCTACGGAAAGAATTGTTCTCTTCGTAATAAGGCCTAATTCGAATCCATCAAGCCATTCCAGATTCACCTCCAAACTATCCGTCCGTAGGTCCCAAATCATTCCCAAAACAGATGGTCTTACCACGAGTTGATTCTGCTCACAGGTGTATTGCCAACCTCTAAGATTAAATTTTCCTTCGGCCATTACTGCTCGGGCTTCTCTAATAAATTGTGACAGCTCACGTTCGTTCTCAAGACTGGTTACAACATTATCCACATAAAAACTCTGCAATAATCTCTTCATCAGTTGTTGACCATATCGAGGATTCTCAAGTGCTCTCTGCAAGTGTAACTCAAGTACTGCTCCCAATAAAAATGGACTACATTTAGCTCCGAAAACAACTCTTGTTTGTCGGAATGTCTTATGTTGGTTCACATCTTTAGGCTTCCACCAAAAGAATCTCAAGTAATCTCTGTCCGAAGGTTTGATGCTTATTTGGAGGAAAGCCTTCTCAATATCTTTTTTCTCGAAAACGCAGAAGTAAAGTCGGTATAAGTTCAATTAGGTTTGGACCACTCTCCACGCACTGGTTTAACGATGGTGCGGTCTTTTCTCTCGCCGAGGCATCAAAAACCGGCCTCATCTTTGTTGTACTGTTTTCTTTCATAACGGGTCTGTGGGGCAAATAACATCCTACATCTATCTTCTCGTCCGAAATTTCTTCAATAATGCCAAGTTTTTCCCATTCCTGCAGAACTTCGTCATACATAGTAAATAAATCAGCTGACCGTAGTCTTTTGGTTGTGGACTCCAATCTTTTCAAAGCTAATGTTTTGTACGTAGGTAGAGGTAGATGATCTTCTGACCAGGGAAGGGATACTTCGTAACGTCCTTCTTCGTTGACAACAACAGAATTTTGAAAGTTCACCTTCGTCTGAACCTCTCTTGATATTTTATCTCGCTGGGAGGTGGGATCAGTAATGCCAATTACATCCAAGCTCCACAGATTTGAAATTGAGGCTTCTTTCACAAACATGGAGGTCACCACCATCGCCACATTCTCTTGTTCCTTTTCAGTTGGCGTTTTTCCCATCAAGGTCCAACTAAGTAGAGTTTCCATAGCTATTAATCCACAATCCAACAATCTTCGTCGCCCAGTAAACAATTTACCAGCTTCGTCTGCTCCTAAGAGTAGCTAGAAGAATTTCGATAGGTCCGGGATGTTCTATATCAGTGGAGGATATCTCCAGAGACGTCAATTCGTTTATCCAAGGTCCCTTCCTCAAAGAAGGAATATTTCCACAAATGACATGTGGATCTAATGCTTCGAAATTACAACGGAAACTGTTGTTCAAATTACCCAATTATACCTTATAACAACAGTGTGTCCTTGTTGCTGTCTTCACTCCCCCAAAAAGTGAGTGTGCTTTTTCGACCTCTCTAACAGGTATATATCCCACGCGAACAGCTGTGTTTTTCAGAATATAAGATCTCTGAGATCCTGTATCTATCATGCTCTTACGTGAGAAAATGAATGGGAACCTTTCAAGTTTACAAAAAAAGTTTGTAAAAATACCGTATAAGGTTCCGACATACTTGCCAAAGTTACAGACTATGACTCTTCATTTTCTTTCTTCTCTTCCCGATCTGTCGATTTTGAGGCCGTGGTTTTATGTTGTGGCAATTGTGGACACATTAAAACAGCATGCCTCTTACTACAAATGATACATTTTACTACTACTTTGCATTGGCTTATAAGGTGTCCCTTTTTGAAACATCTGAAACAACAGCCTTTTTCCCTTAACAAATTTTGCTTATTAGCCAATGTCATTTTCTGTGCCTTGAAACAATTCGAGGCTTCATGCTGACCTCCACAAAAAATACAAATTACTTTATTATTCTCAAAATTAGTGATGAGCAGTCCTGCTGCAGTAGGCTCATGTTCTTTTGAGACAATGTGTTTTTTCTTAATTTTAAGTTCATTATTTAGTCCAAAACCGGTTGTAGCTAATTTAATTCGTTCTTCAGTTTCAACCTCGTTCTTTAAAAATATCATTAGACTTTCTAGTTTATCCCTGGGCTCTATGATTATAGTAAAGTTGAACTTCTTTGCCAGACCCTTAATAGTTCTTCAGGCAAACAAGACTCTACCAGAGGGAAAAGCATTGCTGCACACTTGTCAGTGGTCACACCAAGTGTCTCTAACGCTTGGGTATGTGACACCAAATTATCATAAAGAGTGCCTAAGGGCATTAATGCATCAGCACTGGAAGTATTCTGTAACACCAACTTCAAGAGTTCTCTTATGTACACCTCAATTAATAATTCTTCCCGACCAAACCGGGGCTTGAGGCTATCAAGAGATTCTGCCTAGTAGGTGGGAAACTCTCGATTACCTCCCTAGCTCGAGAGCCTTTCACAGTGGCCTGTATAAGGTATTAGAATTTATCTTCAAGAGCAATATCTGGGTCAAGATCTATTTTTTCAAACTGACTCCAGAAATGCAACCATTCTTTAATGTCACCACTAAATTTTCTTAATGCTAATTTAGGCAATTTAAATTTTCTTTTATTGCCAGCGCTAATATTACTGGAAGTATCATCACTATTCTTATCTAGATCTGAAATAACTTCATTAGTACTAACCTGAACTACTAAAAACTTTCGTTGATACAACTCAGCCTTCATAACTTCTTCTAATTCTTGTTCGTCTCCGTCGAGTTTCAGGTTAACGATAGCTGTGTCCAGTTTCAATAATTCTTCATTCTTTTTCTGTAGCATCATTAAAGATACCTGTATATTCTTTTTATTTATTTGTTCACCTTTCAGTTCTTCTTCGATGGAATGAACAGTTCTAGTAAATGTTCCCCTAACCACCGATCTTAATTTAACAAACTGATTCAACTCTTTTTCCATTTTCACGAGTCGAAAAAACATCAATTATAAAACAAGCAAACAAAAAATCAAAAGTCCTGTCACGGTCGCCACTTATTTATGTTGAATGCACACCGGCATGCCAGGTTCGCTCTTTCTTCTTAATGCTAATAAAAGAACAATTTCTACTAGTTAATAATCAACAATACTCGCTTTATTTTTATTTTGTAAAGTTTTCTACATAACCTTCTTTGCACTGCCCCCTCGATTATAATATCGAACATAATCTAAAACCTAACACCACGGAAACTAAATATTACTAAGTGAATGTAAACATAAAAATTATTTTATTTATATTTAAATTATGTAGAAATGCCTTAATCGAAACATTTATTTTTTTTGTAGTGTATTTATTAAATAAAATCAAAAGTGAAATGTGCATCACAAAGAAAAGTGAATATGAGGTAATATAATGGTCTATTTTGTAGCGATATTTATCAAGGATCTTGATTTTTATATATTTCCCCTTAAAAATGATATAGTAGCTGAAAACAGAACAATACTCCCTGAACAAATCATACACCTAAATCGCCAACCCATTCTACAGGTTTTTATTATAAACTGCGACCTTCCCTACGTAATATTTTATTTCCGCGTTTTAAAATACAAAACATATTTTTTTATTATAATTATTTGTTTTTATCGGGTGCTTCAGCCTTTACTGTACTATTATTCCATTGGGGAACCGGTGGCTTTACCAAGTGCATCTGAGAAATAGAAATTGTTTCCTAATCCGTCAAACTTGTAACGCACTTGTCACATACAACTTATTATTTTTATTTAAAACATGTTTCTGAAAAAAATGCTTCCTCTTTTTGTTTTAGGAAGCACCTCTCTTACTTTCTTCTCTCTTACTGCATAGAGTAAGAGAAAGTAAGAAAAATTATTTTGGATAGTTGTGTGTTAATTTCAAATGGGATATATAGTTGAGTCTCCATTACGATTCCCAAATGATCGGAACCCACCGGTTCATTTAATATCGCCCAACTTAGTTCCAAAATCAAGCGTGGTGAGCATAAAGTTAAGTTCATCACTTGTGCCTGAGAACCGGCCTGGGAATCATTGCCGGGGATCCATTATTGAGCACAAAAGATTGACCACATCCATGATTTCTAAGAAGGCCCCCCGCTCTTCAGAGTTTTTCCCTTCTGCAACCCCATGCAGCATGATGTGCACTGAAGTCTTCCCCAAACAGAAAGGGTTCTGTAACCTGGTCTAAAAGATGTCTGCATTCCTGCACCGCGGTTCCATGTCCTGGTCTACAGTATGCTCCAAGATGAGTAGTCATGACTGAATTGACCAATATTTTTACTCCATATATCTGTACTCGGTCCCTACTTGGGTTGGAAAATATTATTGGGTCGAAAGGCAGTTGGGTCAGTGTTTTTAGAACGCTCTACTGGGCCATTATACAGGATGTCCCTTTTAAACGGTCCACTTTTGAAATAACTTTTAAACGAAGAAAGATAACTACAAAGTGAATATAACGTTTGTTGAAGTATTTGCGCTCTAGATTATGATGGTGTTAATGTTATTTGATTTTATTGCCGCCTTACATCTGAAATCGGTGATTGAAAGTTGCGATTTCCTTTTGACCCCCACTTTTTACTACTGAGATATTTTTTCTTTGAGATATCCCCAAAGAAAACATTCAAGAGTGGTTAAATCTAGCGATCTGGATGGCCAGCTAACCGGTCCCTGTTTCCCGATCCAGCGGCTACTGAACATCTCATTCATTTTTCTCCTCGCCAAATCGCCAGATTTAACACCTCTTGAACTTTGTCTTTGGGGATGTCTCAAAGAAAAAATTTATGTCAGGAAACCAACAACTCCAGAAGCACTTAGAGAAGACTGAATCCAAACCTGCTTAGCAATTCCGGCAGACATGATACGGTTAGCAACTTCATCTGTTGGGCAGCGACTACCGTTAAACCGAGGAGGTCATATTGAATAAATGGGAATGATTTTTTTTATAGGTTTTTGTAAATAAACTGGAATGTTGTTTTGTTTTAATGATGTTTTACCCGATTTTTAAGTCCCTAATGGTTCTAAAATAGGTTTTAAGTGTTGCCAGCATTTGAACTTTCTTATTTATTAGAAATTAATTAAGAAAGTCCGCTTTTAATTTTAGTTTATGAAACAGAGAAATAGGAGACAGGGACCGTTAAGCTGGCCATCCAGATCGCTAGATTTAACCACTCTTGAATGTTATCTTTGGGGATATCTCAAAGAAAAAGTATCTCAGTAGTAAAAAGTGGGGGTCAAAAGGAAATCGCAACTTTCAATCACCGATTTCAGGTGGAAGGCGGCAATAAAATCAAATAACTAACACAATCATAAACTATAGCACAAATACTCCAACAAATGTTATGTTTACTTTTTTGATATCTTTCTTCGTTTAAGATTTATTTCAAAAGTGTCCTGTTTAAATGGTACACTCTGTATAATCATCACTTGTCTTCAGGATTAGTACGAATAATCATTAGGATTAGTAGGTTTGTACTTATTTCCCACCATCTCGATACGAGTATTTATGTTAAAACATATATGTATATACTATTTGGTTTTTATAAAAAAAATATGTCATTTTATATATAATTGTGTATTAAAAGAAGTAAGAGAAAGTCGTCTGATTGTTTCACATCAGATTTTTTTTTTCTTTGCAATATTTAATTTCAGATTGATATTTTTTTTTTCTTTTTTTAATAATTTTTATTTTAGTACAGATAGTTGGGATGCACCCGAAGATTGGGCTGGCATTGCACAAACTAATAGGCACGAATTTCCATGGATTATAAAACTCGGTACAACTAAAAAAGATATTATCTCAAGTGAATATCAAGGCTCTATAATTAGTCCTAATTTTATAATCACTACTGCATATGGTTTACAAGACAAGTAAGTCAATTAATGCTATAGAGATTGTAATGTGAACGTCAAAAAATTTGACGAAAGTTATCATGAAATTTAGACCTACTGCATCACCAGCGCTGGCTGTATGGTGTGAAAACCTATGCCAAAAAAAAAAAAAATATATGCCCATTAATGGTAATAAAGTAGTACTGGCAAAACTCTTTTCGTTTATAGACACAAAACAAAACTGTTCTGCATTGTTGGAATTAATAATATAAATGAATATGCAGCTGGAAATGAAGGTATAAAAGTAAAAGTAAAAGATATTATCATACATGAAAAATACAGAGAACATGCAACTGGAATTCAAAACAATATAGCATTGATAAGATTGGCACGCCCATTGAATTTAGGCAAAGCTGATGTTGATGCAATAAAATTACCAGCAAAAGGTATATTAACTATATTTCTTTCTATCAATAATTAGTTCCGCTAAAAAGTTCTCAAAAAGTGCAAACAATTGATAACTTTCTCTTACTGTGGTTGTAAGAGGAAATATTGAGATCGTGGCCAATTTTCGTCGTGTCTAGTTTTCACCGGAAATTGAGGTCTCTTGAGTGTGAAAAAACAATTTTTTTTTTGGTGTGGAAACATTTCCACTACTTTCTCTTACTGCAATTTACACAGTTATAAATAACAAATTGTTTTCCAAACTTATAATTATTACTAGATTATGTTCTTTTATTGTTAAAACAATGTGAGAATCTAAAATTAATAAAACCATTTTTCTTGTGGAAAGCATACCTTTCCACCAAAAACACCACCTCAGAAAAGAAGTTTTAAATAAAAGCGCTAAGCCTCTGTACGTATAGTTAGTACACCAAGTTTTAGAAAGCCATTGGTGGCTTTATTGTGCAAATTGAAGAACACTGAAAAAAATATCTGGTGTGAAACACTTACACAAATTTCTCTCACTCCTTTTAAAAACAATTATAATATGAAAATGTAAAATTTTCTTTAAACTCAGATTTTACATATATATCTTAACATAAATACAGTGCTGGTGAGGGGATAAGTAACCATCGTACTAATCTTGGCAGGTAGAGAAGTGATGATTATAATGTTGTCCAGTAGAGCGTACTAAAAACACTGAACCAATTACATATCCCATTTGAAAATAACAACACAAATTCCGCATATCTATCCGAAATAATTTTTTTTTTTTTTTTTTAAACATTTCAAATAAAAGTGATATATGCGGTAAACATATCAAGAATTGGAAGGAAATCGTTGAAGCTGTTTTCGAGAAAATTCCGAAAAACTGAAGAAAAAAAAACATTCAATTAAGTTGCAAATTTTGGTTGATGGATTTTGTCCGAAATCCATAGTAATGACTAAAGCAAATACCCAGTTTGAGATTCCTGCGACTAACAGGATGGTTCCTAGGATCACTTTGAAAGGAATTTCCATAATGTCATACCGAACAGAGGCGATTGGGATTGTGAACCCCCCTCTGCTTCCTACTGGATCCTACTGGGGTCGGAGCTAGGGTCTGTGGGGACAGGCCTAAAGTTAAGATCAAGGCCAGCCTAGGAAAGTACGCCACACTCTTTCAGGCTGAACTCGTGGCGTTACAACTCTGCGCTAAGGAGATTATAAGGCAAGGCTTTGAGGGAAGGAGAGTGAACCTTATACTCCGAAAGTCAGGCAGCCCTGAAAACACTTTCTTCATACCAAGTGGTCTCACGACTGGTGTGGGACTGCCTACTTGCCCTCACCGAGGTGGGTACTCGGAATAAACTGACACTCGCCTGGGTGCCGGGACATGCGGGGTTCCTGGGCAATGAGAGGGCGGATGCCCTAGCGAGGGAGGGCTCGCAGGATACCTTTATAGGCCCCGAACCCTTCTGCGGCTTGTCCAGGAGCCTCATTCAAACTTCTATCAGGGGGTGGATAGAAGATCAGCGTCTGCGTTGGTGGGAAGGAACACCAGGACAGAGGCAGGCAAAGCTCTTCATTAAAAGACATTTGCCTAAATTTACCAAAGACCTACTGAGCCAACCCGAAGGGATATAAGGTTAATTGTGGGTCTATTAACAGGGCATTGTAGGCTGAATAGACACATGCACCACCTACAACTTGCGGATAGTGCGGTATGACAATTCTGTAAGGCTGAGAAAGAGATCTGGTGCACATCCTTTGCGAGTGTGCTGGCGAGGACAAGGTTTCTTCAACTGGGGACAGGCAATCCCGAAGCTATGAGCTTCATGATGGAGCCGCTCTCAGCTTTGCTAGGCCTGATTAGGAATGCGAAGCTAGGGGATGTGCTATAATTTCAGGGGATCCACAATAGACCTCGATTTGTAGGTGGTAGTGGAATGAGGCCCGCTCCCCCCCCGCTTTTATTCTATTCTATTCCTGCGACTTTTCGTTTTTAAGATGTCCCGTTACACATACACACAAACACACATACAAACCATTCGCTAAAAACATTTTTTCCCCACTCAAGGGACCTCAAAACATGTATTTCCAGTAACACCTCAATATTGAAAATCTAGCACGATCGCATTTCTTCCTTTGATTAGGAAGAGTAGAGACTGTACTCTGAGTTCATTAAAAACGCAATTCCAGTAATGCGTTATTTTTCAAAACTCAGAATTTTAACAACATATTTAATTCTAATTAATTATTATTTAAATGAAGGAATTGTATGATAAACTAGAATAGAACTTTATAGGAAAACATAACCGCACTTTCCCAAAAGTCCCCTTAAATGAAATTTCCCAGAGAACTATTAAAATAAAAGTTGTATCTCGTAGTATGTGTAGGTGAAATACTAAGTTTAAAGAAAATCATTGGAACTTTTATCGAGAAAATTGCAAAAAATCTGAAAAATCCATTTAGTAAAAGTGTATTTCCGTTGTGAAATTTTGATATCATTACTTCCTGCCAGATCCCATGCAGCTGCCAAAACGAAATGTCGTCTTTCAGCTATTTTTCGTTTTTGAGATCCTGTTCACATATATACATGTACATTCCATACGGAACACACATAATTTTCTATTAAAAAAAAAAAAAAAAAATACTTTTTGTGGGCATAGGGGACCTCAAAACATGTATTTCTAGTCAAAATTCGATGTCGATACTTTGACTCACGATCGTAAAACTTCCTCTGTTACAGTAGTATAATATGTTTTAGCGAATGCACGTACGTTTGGAAGGTTTATCAACAAAATATTCACATATGAAAGAGGACAAATTGCTAGAAAGCTCAAGCTGGTATTCCATATTGATACTATGACCGATCTGACACCATGTTTCATTCATATTACATCAACCAGTAGTTAAAATTTTTTTACTTTAGTTTTTTCCGATTTTCTCAAGGTTAATTTTATCGATTTTATGTAAACAATGAATACTAATCTATACACACAAATACATCCCATTTAATACATAAATGAATTTTGGATTTCAATGTTAAAGAAAAAAATCGATGGAGAAACGTTAAAAAACTCAATACCATATTCTATAAAGTCCTTATTTCGGTTAACTGATTTTCTTAATTTTTTAATACTAAACCACCTTAATATTATCTTTTTAGGATTTCGCGGCCGTTTTCATGAAAAACACTCGAGTTACTGGGTTGAGATTGCGTCAGTGGTTTCGCCCATATGAGCCTCTTCAGGGTCGTTACACTTTCAAAGCTAATCGAACAATGAACTTTGGTAGTGAAAGGACATAGCTCCTTCCTCCGTCATTTAGACTGCCTTCTTGATCACCATCTTTACTGTAAAAAGTGGGCGAGGATTAATTTTCTCTTCCTTGTCCATGGTTTGACAAGAGGATGGGTTCCCGCTCAGGGAAAAAAGTGAAAAAGCAAGGGAAAAAACGTTGAATGGATTCTCCGGAGCAGGCCAAGGTTAAAAGTATTGCAGTAAGGCAGTAGATCTCGTCACCCATCAACCAACCGTGGACAAGGAAGAAAAAATTAAGCCCTGCCCACTACATACATTAAAGATGGATATCAAGAAGGCAGTCAACATAGCGGAGGAAGGAGCCAGGTCCCTTCTCTAGTAAGGTTCATTACTCCTCTGGCAGCTAGCCTTCGAGGTGTAACCACACTGAAGAGGCACACTGCAATATGGGCAAAACGTCGGTTTGTAGGAAACCCTGACGCAGTCTTAACCCGGAATTTCAAGAGATTTTGAATTTTAATACTACAGAAGTGGTAAAATCATAGATTCTATTGAAGTGGGCACAGTGAAGTGGAAAGCTAATATTACAATTCCTTCAAAACCTCAATTTTCCTCGAAAATATTTTAGGCAAATTGATTGGCATTAAGTACGTACATTATACATGAAGTTTAAAGATATATACTTTACATTATACGTAAAGATACATGAAGAATATCGCGTGAAACTGAGAAAAACAATATTTAATCCGCACATAAGATGTGATATTGGTACTTGAAATGAATTATCACGTTTTAGCTACCTGTGATTGTTTTCCTTTTTTTTTCTAATTTGGAAACATTTTTTATCACACTCCTAGTGATCATGCGCGAAAAACATTATTTAAGACTTCAAAACAAGGGTTTGCGGTAAAACTTGAATTTCAAAAATTTGACACGATCACAATACATCTTCAAAACAGCAAGTAAGAGAAAGGAAAAAGTGAATTTTTTAAAAGTGCCAGTAAATAATCAAAGAAATCTTTCAAATTTGTAACAGGTACAGATTATAATGGTAAAACCGCTATTGTAGCCGGATGGGGAATGAATCGATTATTCAATAATCGGAATGGTAACCTTATGAAGAAAAGGGTACGATTAAGCTTCAATAAGAAAGCTAAAGAATTTTTGGACAAAGGTGTATTTGACAAAAATTCGTTGCTCTGTGTTAGTGCGAAAGGCGAACCACCTTGTTATGTAAGTAATACAAATTTCTGTTTATTTATCTGTGTAACATTCATTCCAACTATCCTGTTTTTACTGTTTTCTATTTTTTTTTGGAGATTATATGATAATATATAATAACTCGTGTACGGTAGGCGTGTATGTAATAATTATTTTTTATATGAAATAAAATTGGTAATTAGTCCGACTGTCTGACTGAAAACGGCAGCCGAAATTTTGAGACAAATGCTCGATATAATGGGCTTGATGAAGGAGAGAAATGGTTTGGTTTGAATCCACAAACTAGAGTTTTGGTTTGAATCATCAAACTAGATATGGCCTAACACTGTACGTATAATGTAAAAGGTGACACTGACTGCCTGGACTTAACACTAAAATGGTACAGTATGGTAGAGTGGTGAAGGATAAGTTAAATGACACGTTGTGTCTGGCGAGTGAACACTGTTGCATATCTATCTCCCGTCACTGTATCTATGCAGTATCTCCCACTCTAGTCCGAGAGAGTGGTCCTGTCATTCTTGTCTCTCTTTCTCTTTCCTATTACACTCGATATAATGTAATCGAAATAGTTTAATTCAATACAGTGATCGAATGAAAGTGCAAGGGGAGACACCGTTTCATAGTTACAATTTGAGATAAGCACTAAAAGCGACAAACAGATTCCGATAAACAGATTAGTGTGAAACACTCACATAACTTTCTCTTACTGCAAATTTTCAGAATCTTAATTGAAAAATTTTCTTTCTATATACCGGGTGGCAATTTTAACATCCGGTTTTATCATCCACTTCTTTTGTTAAGTACACAGATAGAAAAAATAATCTAAATGATACCCTACATATTTTCTTCGAAGAGGAATTAATACAGAGTCGTCAAGGTTTGGGGGAGTGTGCAAATTTTTACCCCTGTAAATGCGATCTATGGAAGGGATTAGCTCAGCGATAGAGCGCTGTACTAGCTACGTTGACAGATTTTGATTGAAATCTTTGTGTTGAATGCAACGGTATTACCTATAACGGAACAACTAGTTTGATCTTTCTACGATTTTCAACGTTTGAGATATACTATTCAAAAACACACACACATAACAGATCATTAGGTCAATGCATGTAGTTCCGGTGAACACGCAATTTCGAAAATTTGATTAAACTTAAAATTTATATTTTTATATTTCTAATTAAAAAAAAAAAAAAAATCTGATGTGATACACTCACACAACTTTCTCTTACTCCAGTTCTCAAAATTGTAATTGACAAATTTTATAGTTAGTATACCAAATTTAATGAAATTCGTTGAACCTGAAAAAACTGTTCAGTAAAAGCGCACTTCCGGTTTACTAATTTTCTTGAAACACGGAACTTTGGCCATCAATTAATTTTGTTTGGATTGTAGAATTGTAACTATGATAGCACTTAAGAGAAAAACATAACCCAACCCCTCCTCCAAAAGCCACCTTGAATGACTTTCAGAAATGTTTCAAATCAAAGTTGTAGCTCTTTATATGTGTAGCTCATTTAACTAGCTTAAAGAAAATCGTTGGAGCCGTTTTTTGAGAAAATACCACGAAATTGAAAAATACATTTCAATAAAAACGCACTTCCAGTCATCTGATTTTTTTCAAACTCGGAATTTCCCCAACATATTTAATCCTAATTAACATTATTTCGATGACAGAATTGTATAGTACCGAAATAGCACTTTAGAGAAAATGTAACCCCACCCTTCCCCCATAAGTGCCTTTAAATGCATTTTCCCAGAGAAATGTTTCAATGAAAAGTTGTAGATTTTTGTATGTATAGAGTTGGTATACAAAGTTTTTAAAGAAATCGTCGGAGCCATTTTCGAGAATATTGCAAAAAAGTGAAAAACACCACTCAGTAAAGTGGTACATTCGGTTGAGATATCTGGACACATGACCTACTGCTGTCGAATCCCATGGTGATACTTAAACGGAATATCAAGTTGAACTTTCTAGATTTTTCGTTTTATGCTGCGCTGTTCTCATACACTCACACACACACACAGACCATTTTCTAAAAACCAAAACCGATATTTCCGGTGAAAAGTAGATATCGAAAATTTGGCAGGATTACAGTACTTCCTCTTACTAGGAGTAAGAGAAAGTAAAAAATCGCAGCTCTAAGCTAAACGAAGGAACATTCTTTCGTTGTAACAATAAATTTCTTGTCTGATTATAGGGCGACACTGGAGGACCGCTTATGGTAAAAAATGAGGATGGACAGTACGAGCTTGCTGGTAATTATTATTATTATTTACTCAACTGTTTAAGTTACAAATTAAATTGACTTTTTCAAGTTCAATCAAATGAACAAGAGCTATGTTTTGCAAATGCAGACTATTCTGTTTTGGAACAGCAGAAAATTCGCCTATAACTAGACCTGCAATATTGAGGACATCAATATCTTTACCAAAAAGATAAAATTATTACTTTCTAAAGAAACAATATAAGTATACTTTGAGAAAAAGGAAAACTGCCTGAATAAATATATCGTACTCTATCTGGGCAGAAAATATTCCCCGTGCTGGAAGCAAAAGAAGGAGAAATATTTTTTTGAACGAAACAAGGCTGTAATTTTGGTAAAAAGGTTCTTCACCAGCCAAACACGGCAAGCGGGAAAATGGGGAAAACTTAAAACACCGCCCCATAACCTATAACAATTCATTTGCGAGATAGAGGAGGAAATACACCACTGCATTGTATTGCTTTACTTTACAACAACCACTTTTAGTACTGCTGGTGTTGGTCTTGTAATCAGGCTAGAAACTATCGTGCCACAGCTTATTGTAATATTTGCGAAACATCAGGCCCCATCCAACGTTCTGTTTTATATGTCAAGTTGGATGATATGGTGGGAGGTTTTAGGTTGTTGGTAGAGGTAGTCTTCCAGGTTTTGGTGTTGGTAAGCTATTGTCATAGCTAAGGCTTTTTTCATTTTTTATTTAAGGCGCGTCACGTCTATGGTCATTGGCGCCTTCGCAGTGCACTGCCGACCTCTGGACAATGTTCTCTCGTTACAGACAACAGCTCACCGGATAGTTAGCTGCAGGGGACTGTAAAAGGCTCCTAGGAAGAGAAAATCTAAGGGCAGCCCAGCTGGGCTGTGATCTAATCCCTTTCCTGCTAAGACTTTGCAGGATAAGACATTGTAACCCAGGGCGTTTTGCACCGCAAACCAGTTTCGAGTGTCGTTATTCTTGTCTTTATTTCTGCGATTAGATCGCTTTAACATTACACCTATAATCTCTCAATGAATTATTGTCCTTGTACGCGTTCTTGGATGCAGGCGATGAGCTGCTATTAACCAAAAAAACATGCGAGGCTTCCTAAACAAATATTTAATTAAAGGTATTTGGTTGTCAAATCAATCATCTAAGTCATTCAAATTTTACATCTTATTACATATCCAAGATTGTATTTTTAGGGCTAGTATCTTTTGGACCAAAGTTGAACCAATGTGTCTGTGAGGGTAAAACAAACATGGCCGCTTATTATTATGTCAATGTGGAGCATTATATTGATTGGATTAGGGCAAATACAGAAGGCGAAACATATCTATGGGGTGAGAGTCCCCTATTATGGATAATGAGAAATATATACAATTAATTAATAAGATTTTGTCAAAAATAAACTGTAAAATGTAATCTGTTAAAAGTAATTGGTAAGATCAATTGTTAATTGTTTAATTTTGTATAATGTATTTGTCACAAAATAAATTATTGGTTTTAATTATAAAGTTTTCACTTTGTATGTGTTCCTATTAAATTTAATTCGCATATTCAAGATAAAAACTTGATAATACAAACTAGAATTATGTATTATTCCTGATTCGTGTTTAAAACTATTATTGATACCAGTTCTGCCAGGTTCTCCGTTGTCTAAAAAAACAATTTCCCCAACATTTCCGGCTATTTTTGCCAACATTGTATCTCAAAGTATCTCAAAAAAGAAAACTCATAAGAAACACAAACTTGTTATTACGCTTTGATACCACCGTCGCATCTGACATGAAAGATCCGGGCAAAATCCATCTACCGGAAATGTCACTTTATTGAATTAATTTTTTCTTCTAGTTTTTCGCTATTTTCTCAAAATCGGCTCTTTTCTTTAAAACTTTATACACTATCTTCATACACTTCATACATAAAAGTACTTTTCGGTAGGGATCTGAAGGAATAAGTAGCGTTATTTTTTTTCTTTTCTGAACCACTTCAGTATAATTTATGGTTTTACCAACTCCATAATATTAACATAGAATACAAGCGGGGGGGTATGTAGAGCAAAAAATAGCTTCGGATTGCCGTACTCAATTGAAGAAACCTAATCCTCGTCAGGCCGGCGCACTCACAAAGGATGTGCGCCGGGGTCTCCTCTTCTACCTTACAGAATCGGCATACCGCACTATCCGCAAGTTGTAGGTGGTGCATGTGTCTATTCAGCCTACAATGCCCTGTTAGTAGACCCACAATTAACCTTATATCCCTTCGGGTCTGGCTCAGTAGGTCTTTGGTAAATTTAGGCAAATGTCTTTTAATGAAGAGCTTTCCTGCCTCTGTCCTGGTGTTCCTTCCCACCAACGCAGACGCTGATCTTCTATCCAACCCCTGATAGAATTTTGAATGAGGCTCCTGGACAAGCCGCAGAAGGGTTCGGGGCCAATAAGGGTATCCTGCGAGCCCTCCCTCGCTAGGGCATCCGCCCTCTCATTGCCCAGGAACCCCGCATGTCCCGGCACCCAGACGAGTGTCAGTTTATTCCGAGTACCCACCTCGGTGAGGGCAAGTAGGCAGTCCCACACCAGTCTTGAGACTATTTGGTGTGAGGAAAGTGCCTTCAGGGCTGCCTGACTGTCGGAGTATATGGCCACTCTTCTACCCACTATCCTTTGCCTTATAATCTCCCTAGCGCAGAGTTGTAACGCCACGACTTCAGCCTGAAAGACCGTGGCGTACTTCCCTAGGCTGGCCTTAATTTTAACTTTAGGCCTGCCCCCGTAGACCCCAGCTCCGACCCCAGTCGGAGTTTTGGATCCATCTGTATACCAGATCGAGTTACCGAACAGGGGTGGGTCGCAGCCCCATTCGCCTCTGCTCGGTATGACAATATGGAAGTTCCTTTCGACTAATATTAACATACATTACAAGCATTCACAGAATCCAAATTTGAAGATAAAGATAGGTTAAACCTTAAAGTGCGACATAACTGAATAGGTTTTTGAGTTTTTTGGAATTTTCTCATAAACGTCAATAACGAAGTTGCATAAACTTGGAATGCCCATTTTCTCTTTCTACGGGCCTCTATAGAGCACTATTCGGAGGCCGGCAGTGCATTGAGAAGGCCTTGGGCACTAATGACCATAGATATTGAAGCGACTTAAATTAAAAATAAAGAAGAAAAGAAAGAGAAAAATGCGCAAAACTGAAAATCTATTCTGTAAAGTTGCATTTTCAATTGATGGATTTTGACATATTTGGTCAGATATGGTGTTGGTAACAATTTACGAGTTTTCTACAGTTTTTCGTTTTGAGGTATTTTGTTCAATTTCATACATTTATACATGCATACATACACATATGTAAAACACATAGCAATTATGAAAAAAAAAAACACTATAACAATCAGTAAAGCAGAAATTCTAAGTGCTTTTATACTTTTAAACCAATAAAAAATATACTAATATCGATATATTATATATATCGATACTAGAATATACGTTTACATCAATAAACTAGAATAAAATGAACAAATACAAATAAAAATGAACAATATAGTGTATATATGTATCTAAGGTAAATAAAAAATTCTCAGTGAGATGCTAATACTTTTTGCCAGGTCGTTTTATGTATACAAAAATATATATTCCAATGGGAAATTGTATTTACATGACTCGATGGCTTTTTCAAATGTACAAAAAAAAAAACATTATATAAACGAATTCAGTAAATGTAAGAAAAATTTAATTTCAAGATAGAGTGTATTTGATATTTTCTATAAAATGTAGAACGGAAAAAAATACTGATGGAAATTTGTAAATATTATAGAAGAAATAGGAAACCTGCTAGAGTCAATATCCTTCGGCCGATAAGTGCAGTGTTACTTTAACTTAAGCCCATCTTTAATAAGGTTGGTTTTTAGGATAACTGATATGATCTACAGAAATAGATTTAAAATGCTAGGTGCTAATACTTGAGGGAATGAATAAATCAAAGTATATGCATGTCGGAAGTTGCAGTGTTTACGTTAAGCACGTAACTTACCAGGTGATAATGACCAAATTTGGAACCCGCCGTCCCCAGAGTTCCCAGAGCGCGTTGGAAGGATTAATGATAATGGTGTAATGGCATCCAGCAGAGAGAAGAGAGGCTCTCTCTGGTTAACAGAGACTACTCTCTGACTTAGGCAGGCTAGAGCGGGAGAACCTGTGTATATAAGCCAGTGAGAATCTATCTAGAGGATATCTATCAGATTCAACCATAGATCGCATCGTGTCATATCTCTACTCCCACCTTTTACTCTATTAGTTTCATTATAAAGTCCAGCGCAGTTTGTTTAACTTATAGCTACATTATAACAGTCTTTAATTATAAGAGTCTATATTATCTCGTTTATTCAATCCAACCCAATTTCTCTCCTCAATAACTCCATTATAATGGGTTAATAATGTTGGAAAAAAGGTGAACACTTTAAGAACATATTTTTAACAAAGCTGAGAAGAACAGTTATTGAAGAACAATTTATTTGTATTATCCAACCATCCTCACCGTCCAATCATAAGTCTGTGTTTTTAAGACCGTTCCTTGCGCATGTGTCTTTGAGAGAAAAAAAAAACATTGGCAGATTCCCTAAAAGAGACAATAGAACATGGTAATTCAAGAGAAAACTTGAGGAAACATCTTTTCCAAACATAGTATCTTCAACCCTTCCAACGCAGCCTTCCACACTTTCATGATCTATCCATACTAATCTATACATATTCATAACTTCTACGATGCCCAAGTTGTCCCCTAATGAATTTTGAAAGGAAGTACTGGCAATCGTGAAAAAAAAACCGGCCGACCATAAACTATGTTGGAAGTTCGTGTAACTAGGCAGGCTCGAATCGTGTTTGAGGTAGAATTTGGAAAGTGATCTTTTGTATAGAAATGACTTGCAGCTTCAATGAAGAAGAAAATGTAGAAGAAGAAGAAGAAGAAAGCTAAGAGAAAAGGAAAGAGAAGAAGAAAAAGAAGATGAGAAAAAAGTAAAACAAAGAAAAAAGAAAATAAGAAGAAGAAGGAAAACGTAAAGACGAAGGGAAAAAACTAGCAAAAGAAAGAAAGAAACGAAGAAGAAGGAATAGTAGAAGAAGAAATAGAAAAAGAAAGCTAAGAAGAATCAGATGGAGAAGAAGAAGAGAGGAAAGAGAAGAATGAAGAGAAGTAGAAGGAAAACGTAAAGACGTAGAAAAAAAAGTAGCAAAAGAAAGAAAGAAACGAAGAAGAAGGAATAGAAGAAATAGAAAAAGAAAGCTAAGAAGAATCAGATAGAGAAGAAGAAGAGAGGAAAGAGAAGAATGAAAAGAAGAAAAAGAAAAACGTAAAGACGTACAGAGCAAAAGAAAGAAAGAAACGAAGGAGAAGGAATAGAAGAAGAAGAAATAGAAAAAGAAAGCTAAGAAGAATCAGATAGAGAAAAAGAAGAGAGGAAAGAGAAGAATGAAGAGAAGAAGAAGAAAAAAAAGACGAAGGAAAATGTAAAGACGAAGAAAAGAAAATAGCAAAAGAAAGAAAGAAACGAAGAAGAAGAAATAGAAAAAGAAAGCTAATGAGAATCAGGTAGAGAAGAAGAAGAGAGAAAAGAAAAGAATACAAAAGGGAAGAATGAAGAGAAGATGAAGAAAGGGAAGAAGAGAAGGAAAGAGGGGAATACTAGGGGAAGACAAAACAAAGAAAAGAACTACAACAAGAAAAAGAAGAGTTAGAAATTAATCTTTAGTTTATCAAAAACGGATATTTGGAAAACAAAAATTTTTTTATTATGTATTTCCACGGTTTTCATGGTCCCCAGAGACCATGTGAGGCGGTCTGCCCAGTTCTCCTCCGTCAGGCCGCGAGCATCCATTGCTTGAACCATACGTCCTTTTCATTTTTCCAGGAGGGGACCACAAAAACAATTTCTTTGGCCACCTTTCCTCCACCATTCGCTGAACATAACCCTACCACTGTAGAGACCGCATTTCTAATCGATCAGCTACGGTCTCCGGTGCTTCCATATCCGCACGGATATCTATGTTCCTTCTCCTATGGAGAAGGGAGATCCTCAGAAACTGCTTCTCAGACCGTCCATCTCAATTGCATTTATTTGTTGTCTGAGACGATCGGTAAGTGTCCAGTTCTCCCGATCTCAGAAGCTTTCCACTATCACCCGCAATGGATCGCAGTCTTGGCTTGTGCTATCCTGCTTAGAACGTCGGCTTCAGAGCTACCAGAGCAATAAATTATTGATCCCAAGTGCTTGAAACGACAAACAGACCTAATGACCTGTGAGTTCACATACAGATCCCGGCCCTCTCCTCCTACAACCAAGTTGTTTTCAACTTTAAGTATTATTAAGATTCATTTTCGTGACATAATTAAGGAATTTGGAGAAGTGGTCAAACTAAATAGATAGACAGCTTGTTATATAATTTGGGAATTGTTAATTTTGGCTGTGAGGACTTCTTAGACAGCATAGGACCAAATAGAAACATAAGACGGTTTAAGGCTTAGTATAAACTTAAACTAAAATAATTGTTTATGGGATATTGATGAAAATACCCAGTCCTTGATTTTAAATCATCCAACAATAAAAACTAAAGTTATTTGGGCCATAAAGCAAACCAATGTTTATAATATGAACAGTTAGTTAGGTGGAATTACAGCGTAGCTTAATGTGGAACAGTTAATGTAATAAACTATAACTGGAGAGAGAGAAAGAGAGTGAGAGAGAGAAGGAATTATATAGTGGTGTGAGTGAGCATTATAGCAATAAAATAAACTCCAACAATTACTGTGGAGAGGTAAAACTGGTGGTAGCTGGTGAAGGCGGACTGAAATTAATGTGGGAACATTACTTGGTATAGATATATACGAGTATACTACAAGCGACTGATGATAGCAATATAAACGTTAGTTATTTCCAGAAATTTTGTGTTTTATAAGCAGGTAGAGGAGGGGGGGAGAGAAAATCAAAATGGGGAAAATTATTTTTCTCTTTAGCAATAAACAGTTCTCCCCCCCCAAAACTACACACAAATTTCGGAAAAATCAATTATTGTTAATTCCATCGTATTCTATTTCATACTCAGCCAATGGAATGCACAATAATATATTTTCTAGTTAGGGATTATGGACCATGAATTTTTATATTTATTGAATAACAAGGATGAATGCAATCCCGAACCAAAATAATACTCTGTCTCTCTTCTGTAGGTTGGTTACTATGGTGATGAAAAAAATTCTGATGTGACATACTCGCATGACTTTCTCTTATTGTAATTAGGAAGAGAAAACAATTTATAGAATTAAATATGCAATAAAAAGGGGCTGCTCCACTTTGTTGAGCACATGTTAACAACAAGGCAGATAGTACGTGAATGTGATTTAATTGTAGTCGGAAAGATAGCGCCTAGACAAACGCAAATAGCATTCGAAAAACTCAGAAACATATTCTGTAAAATCACAAACTTCCGGTTAATAGATTTGAAACAAAAGTTTCATGTTGGATACGGTAGTGTTCCGCTAATTTATTTTTTTTTTTGTAAGATATTTTACACTAAGAAGAAGAGCGCTACAGTCCTAGGTAAGAATAATGTCCTGGGAAGCGTAGAATATGCAACTGTCAAACAGGTCAATGATAAAGGATCAGATATTAACAAGAGAATCAAAATTCCTTAACAAAGACACAGCATTCTCTTAGACCAATTGATACAATTTAATTAACAAATTTCCTTTGAAATGTTGAAACGTTTACAATGATCAGTTGGTCTGGACATAAAAAATAAAAGGTATTTACTTTTATACCTGAGCGGACTTTGTCACCCACTAACCATTTGTCCTTCATCAACAAAGCTTGTGCGCTTTAAACTTAAACCTAAAGGACCCTATACACACTCAGTTTTACTGCGCAGTCTAACTGCCCTAATAACTGGCAAAAAAACTGAACGATTAACTAAACTGATAGTGTATGGTAGAACGTCAGTTTTTATACCAGTTTCCTCAGTTTGTGGATTTTTGTTTTATCGTTCGGTTTTGTTGCTTTTTTTTATTGTCTTTTTAGGTTCAGAAAACATTTACCTCTTCATACCAGTCATCTTGCAAAGTAGCAGTTGACACGCTGGGCTCACTAGTTTCTTGGCCTACAAGGAATAATTGTTCATTAAAATACCAGAGTGATCATCACTTGAGCTACCTGATTTTTTTTTTTTTTTAATCTTGAACTTTTTTCAACTCCTTACTCGGAGATTGTTAATATTTTTCACAACAGTTCACGAATCACGAGTCGGGTTCGATTATAACTCGTAAGCTGCAGCTATATTATTCCTGTTGCTTTAAAGTGGATTTTCAATATCCCATAGCTCAGGATCAATGAATGCCAACACTTCAATGAATGCCAACAAAGCGTCATTTTTGGCATCATGAAAGAACAATAACTGAGAAAACTGTGTGTTTACCTCAGTTCAACCGTGCAGTTTAACGTTGCAAAAGAGGGTCCCATAGCTCAGGCCTCATA
Organism: Triatoma infestans; assembly: GCA_011037195.1. Classification (NCBI taxonomy): domain Eukaryota; kingdom Metazoa; phylum Arthropoda; class Insecta; order Hemiptera; family Reduviidae; genus Triatoma; species Triatoma infestans. The sequence continues at coordinate 8,654 of JAAEAF010006493.1, read as the reverse complement.
ACTGCGTGATTATCGTCCTAAACTGCACAGTTATCACAGTTTATCGTACAAACATGACGTCACACGTGTAAAACTGCGCATAAAACTGAGAATGTATAGGGCACTTAACCTATAAAATCAATTTTTCCCGGTAAACTATTGCAAACTAAAGTGATACGTTTTCATCTGAGCAGTGAGCATTTTAATTTTGAAGAAAATCATTTCAGCCGTTATCGAGGACAAAACCAAAAAACTAAAATCACACTTCCGTAAACCGATATTCTTCGAATTTAGAATTCTAACAACGTTTCTAATATATATTAATATTATATAAGTGATTATATTGTATTGAAGTGGCTCTTTTTAGAGGAAAGTATAACACTTCTGTTCCCTCAGAACCCCCGGAATAAATTTTCCGGCTAAATGTTTCAACTAAAAGTTATAGGATGTAAATAGATAGAGTATGTAGTTTAAAGAAAATTGTTGAAGCGTTTTCGAGAAAATCGGGAAAACTGGATAAAAAAAAAAATCATTCCGTAAATCACGCACACGTACAGACCTTCCCTAAAAACAATTTTTTAGTAATCGAAGCTCCAAAACTTGTACATTTCCAGTGAAAACTCAATTTTGGAAATATGAAACTATTGCAATATTTTCTCATACTAAGAATAAGAGAAAAGAAAAAAATGCATAAATATTTGGTGGATAAAATAATTTTTATTTTAAAGTTCGTTAATGAAGATAATCTTTAACTTTATCCAGAATAATGTCAAAAAGAAAACTACTGGGTAGGAGAGAAGAAAGTGTGAGAGGGTGAAAGAGTGAACTCTTTCTTACTTGTAGATGTATAAAGAAGAAACTCCCATTGCTCTTCTAAACTAATTGAGGTCTTGTTTCCCGCAAAGAGCAAAAAGGCTAAAAGCAAGAGTTTGAAACATGGTTGGCTGAATTAGCTGCTTTCTCCACACCAGTGTTTGTTGGAGAAATTGTTTTGGAAGATGAAGAGAAAGTATGGTCATAGAACAGAGAGGCAAGACATGGAGGGGAAAGAGTGGGCGGGGGAAAATAGTAGAGGGGCGGTTTTGCCACATAGCGGAAGTGATAAAGTCTGGAACCGTAGTTGTTAGTGCGGGTTGGTCTCTATAGTACAAAAAGTGAAATACCAGGCACCATACTAACAAACACACATACTTCTCATTGGGTTGGGAGGCGAGCTTCTTTTGACCTGACTCTGCGGGGAATTATGAGTTGTTTTTGGGCGTGACATAACTAACCGAGCGAGCTAAACCTCTACTTTTTCCCGCTCCAGCTCGCACGTATTAAACGATATAATTTCACTATAGACTACTGGTTAAAGTAATAATAATATTAATAATAAAAAGTATGATTATTAAGAATAAAAATTTGTGGTGTGGTTGGTTCCGCAGAGCTGGAATGCATCAGAGATATTTTCCGTGATAGCCTGTTTGTTTTTGTGGTCATCGACCGGTTTCGGGCGTTCGCCCATTATCAGGATGCTTTTTGTCAGTGTGATAACATAGATTTCACAAAACACAAATTTAGTTGATACACTCACACCACAAAAAGAAGCAGGCCATCATGGAAGATATCTCTGATATTAAATGCAAGAACCCCCTTAACTGACGTTTTATGTATGGTATTGTTTTCTTTATGGATATATATTATTACATAGCTTTTCCTACGCTATAAATAACACAGTTAGCACTGCACTTTACATAAACATGCAAACACTCGTGCACTTACAGACGAGGAGCAAAGCTATAAGCTGAACAAGATGGTCTCATTGCTTGAAGAGAGGCAATCGCGAGGCCATGGCGTTTTAGACGCCTGGGAGGGATATCTGGAATGGTGCGAGAGGATAGATGGCGAGCTAAAGGATTAGAATGGGATTGTAAGATTGATAGAATTTTTTTATATCGGGTTCGGGCCGACTTGAATTGACAAAAGGAATTTCAAGGTCTCCATAGATGGGTGATTAGGTTGGTATCGTAGAATGTGGGCATTAAAGATAGTGTGAAGGATTTCGGGTTGAAGGGGCTGTAGTCTTTGGAGATTGGAACGTTTTGTTGAACTCAATGCCATATGTCCTGATAGGTTTTAATATGGAGATGTAAGTAAGTAACAGAGATATTTTCCGAGATAGCCTGCTTCTTTTTGTGGTCATCGACGGTTACGGGGCGTTCGCCCATCATCAGGATGCGTTTGTCAAACAGTGTGATACACTCTGATGTTTTCCAGCTCTGAGGAACCAACCACAACAAATATAAATCAGGCTTTTATTGCCTCGCGATAGTTTTCAATAATCTTTTCAATTATCAATAGCGAATGTTGGGTTCAATTCTTTTCAGTCGTGTGTAGTGGTTACATTTTTTATCATTGCACCCTTCTGGCCAGAATCTTCATAGGCTTGCCAAACTCATGGGACAAGTATGTTTCGTGTAATCTAGCTTTAAGAAACAGCCGATCGACTCGTAATTTAAAGAAAATTTGACCCTATTATAATTGCATTAACTGCAATAAGACAAAGTGGCGTGAATATTGCACACCAGATATTTTCTTTACTCTAGCTACGCCCACGTGTGCTGTTGGACTGGTGGATTGTGATGGCTGAAGTATGCAAATAAATAAACTAAATCCCATTTTTTCCAACTGGTTATAGATCAATAAATAAAGCAAGTAAATATTTACCTTATATGGACCAAGATCTGTAACTGAACAGGTGAGCACAGCTTCCCGTCCAAGAGCTACGGTCACGTTCTGTATTGGTCCGGAGAAATTAGGCTCTGCCAAATCATTCGTCTCACCGGACAGTTCTGTAATCATTAAAGAGGAAAAAAAAGATTTAATCATCAATGCCGTTTCATGGAAATCATAATCAGTAAAATAATATAATTCCTAGAAAAAAAAAAACTACAGACCGTGTCTGAAAATAAATGTTTAAATAAAGCTAATTGTACTTCTTAGTAAAGATAATTGTCAATAATTTATTACTTTCTCTTACTTCCAGAATAAGAGGAAATATAGCGATCGTGTCAAACTTTTGAAAATTTACCGTTAATACTTGTTTTGAGGTCCCTTGAGTACGAAAAATGTTTTTAGCGTATGATCTGTGTATACATTTGTAACTCTTCAGTGCTGTGAACCTTGACGCCATGTGAACGTATTAATGTCCTTCAACTCACCCTCCTTAGATCCTTTATTGATATCTGCCTGCCCATACCAAAATAATCTACATTTAGTCTCCTTTCAGCGGAGACTATAGTATAGCGGAATATAGTTTCCTGACTCCCCATTCACATCGTGTACAGACCTGGAAGTTAACAGCCATAGAAGCGTGTGCCCAATCATAACTGAATAGGTTTCTTAATATTTTCTACCCAGAGAATCTTGTGAAATCCGGTCGAATTTCTTCATAAATCTTGTGATCTCTCAACAGTTTATCAGGCTATTTCTTGCGAGACATCAATGCTAGTGATAATTTCATAGTAGATTAGATTAGAACATGAGATTGGTCCCATTCTCCAAGCACTGCAGCCAATTGCTTATTGTGTCTACCCCTGCGGATCCTCCCTTCCCTATGGAACAAGAAACCTCCACTCTTCATGAGGTTGAAGGTTTACTCTATCAGCTCTCTTTACGCCATTATCTCTTTTGGTCTCAATGTGCCAAAGACCTCATAGTGCAATTTAGCGATTGCAATATAATCGAACAATAGCTGCAAACACGTTTCCTTTTCCTCCTGATATTTAATTGGGTGGGCTAATTATCCCCACCTTGTCCATGCCTCGTGAAAAGATCTATCACCAGATTAATATACCTAAAACAGAGGGTCTCTTTCGTTCTATTCATACAGAGCTTTGACGTCAACATCTTGCTGTGTTTGGCTGCTGGACTTGTTTTCCAGAGTTTGTCATGTTCTCTTCAGAACATATCTCTGCACGCACTGTCCCTTGGTAATCCGCGGGACAGGTTCTGGACCAATGAATGGAATGTTCACCTCATTCCTGGCCAGTTGGTCGGCTGTTTCATTGCTCCTAATAATCTCAAAAAAAGATGGTTTTGAGTCTGCCAAGATAGGCATTCTTTAACCTTGTTATTTTTTATCTTAATCATTCTAATGTTTTTTATCATTTTTAAGAAAATTCTCACTTCCGAGAGAAGAAACTTCACTTCATACAGACAAATAAAAAGACACGATGGAAGAATATCTTAGTTCTGATAAAGGAAGGTATAATACGTATAGGATTGCAAGTAAAGTTTCAAGTTTTGCAGATAACAATTCTCTGCTTCGCTATTTGATTTGGTGAGGGCGCCGCAGAAGAGAGAGATATTGCCTTGCACGCGCGCGTCCGCACAAACATATACACACACTTGGGCGTCCCTTCCTATGCGCTCTTCAAAACTAAACTAATAAGTAGCATTTATCAAAATGTTTGGGATACAAGAGGAGAGAGAGAAAGAGTTTGAGTGAGACGGCCGAAGGGAATGTACCCCTCAGTGGACCTACTTTTGATATATCGCACACATAAATCATCCAATGAAATCTCCCTTCTCTGCCATTCCAACAAGTTGCAAAAGTAGCCACTATCAGCGCTAGCTTTCCAATTCTCTCTCTCTTTCTCTCGTGCGTGCTTGACATTTCAATTTTTTTTTTTTTATTTTACTTAAATGAAAATAAATTTTGTTTCATTTTTTTTAAACTATCTTTTTATAATATTTTTTCACTATTTCTTTCAAAATTATAAATGATAAACCAGTTTTTACACAAAAATCATTATAACAAGAAAGCTCTGCCATAAATCTTTCAAGAGATGCTTCTTGCCATGCGAGCTTTCTTGTAATACATTCCATGAATGATTTGTTATAGGCGCTTCGCGTACTGGACTTGGCAAACTATGGGCAAAAACAATGCCCGTTTTTTTATAGATTCTATAAATCATTGTTTCCAACTTTGAAATCAGTTTCCCAAGTTTATTCGTTCAATCATGCCCAAGTCTTTGAGGATATCTTAACATTAAAAAGGCTTTTTTGGTGTGTATTGCATCCGGTTTAGGGATAAAATAGTTTTAACTTCTGTCCACAATATATCTGTCCAGAATATCGGTCTAGTTTTATATTCTGTCTAGAATAGTTTTATCTTCTGTCCAGTGTGAGGGTTCTTTCTTAATTTGCTATTATTGAATAAGTAGCTGGCTTCGCATTGTTTAGGAAACGATTGGAGCTATATTTCGGGGTTTTAAACCCAATTTGGAATATGTAATGAAACTACAATTGTCAAAAATCCAATGTGAATATCTCTCAAGAACTTTGTCTTATAGTTGTTAATACAATAATATAGATTGGGGATTAAAGAAAAAAAACTGTTAAAATAATGTATAGAAGCGTCTTACTGGCACAGGTATTATACTGCTGCTCCGTTTGGGTTCATACAGTTAGCAGCTCGGCCTTCAGGAGTCTACCATCGCAATACAAAGAGCCATGCTGATGTTGATGGGTAATTTTAGCCGTACATCAACTGAGGCTCTGCAGGATTTGACGGGATATCTTCCACTCGACCTGGAAGTAGTGAGATCGGCCCTATTATACTTTTTAAGAAGAGGGAAAACAGTGAGTTTGGGTGGACATTCGTTAGAACCCTTACCAGAAGGAGAAATTGGAAATGATTTCAGAATCTGGCTCCTGAATGAAAAAAAGGAAAACTGGATCAGGATCTGTTACTGCAATGTAAATCTCGCTGGTCTTACTCTCAAAAGGGGAGGACCACCTACAGGTTTTTGCCAGACGCGACAATGGGTATATAGTTCCCACAGATTTTTCTTACGCGGTCTCCAGGCTAGTGACAGGCCATGGGCAAATTAAGGGAAAGTGGTATCAGATGGGTTTGGTAAGTGATGGTTGCTGTCGTTGCGGTGAATTAGAGACCGCCGAACATATTATTTTTGAGTGCATCTGTTATGAGGATCTCAGGGCAAAATTGTGGAGTGCAATAGGCTATCATGTTTGCATTGATAATGATACACTAACCCTGTTGCTGGAAAATATTAGTGCATACGATGCCTTTAAACAGTTTGCAGAAGAGGCTCTAAGACGCGGTACACTGTGGGGTGATTTTCGAGGGTAGGCGGAGTGAAAGTGGGAATATTAGTAATTTATTGGATGACTGTGGATTGAATGACATAGATTGGGTAGTTGTCGAGTTTTTAGCGGGCCTCTCAGGAATATCGAGTACTGAGAGGTCAATTAGGATAGGAATTTTGTCTGCATGCGTGAAGTATGAATGTATTTATTGTGTGAATGAGTATGAATGCGATGCGGTTTGTTAGCTTGTTTTGCTATGGTGGCATAAATTCATTATAATTTATGAAAGGTACCTTGTTGTGCCCTTCCCTCATATATTCTTGCTTGGGAATTATTCTTGTTTCGGGATCATTGGGGATGAAGTATAATCATTGGGCTGTTATGAGCGAGAGCTCGGGAACGGCCCGGCCCATACGGTGTGCTTGTAATAAAAAAAAATAAAATGCAATGAAACTACAATTGTCAAAAATCCAGTGTAAATCTCTCTCAAGAACTTTGTCTTATAGTTGTTAATACAATAATATAGATTAGATTAGATTCTATGAGGGGTCGGCTCTCCAGCCTATGGATCTTTTGTGGCACCCCTTAAGTTGGAGTTCCTCCACCGGTCCTGACCCGTATCAGGTCTTTGGAATCCTGGGTGGTCCTAGGAGGTCTGTTAAGAGCACCCCTAATGAGAGCACCCTTTCGAGTCCTGTCTGCTTTATTAACTTAGTAGTCCCGAGAGAGGCCACTGGGTGAGGGGTCTCCAAAGAAGCGAACCCTCAACCATACAAGCCCCTCGCAGTGAACAGAACGTGAAATGCTATTTCCTCTTCTTCCTTATAAAACCTACGTCAGGCCTATTTTTTTTTTTTTTCTATTTTTTCAGGCGGGCTTAATGTTCAACTACCAAATTAGGTGTCGTGGACGGAGGCGGAAGCACCTACTTACTATTAACATTTTTTGAACATATATAAAATTTAGCAGTTATACGCTGGACTCGAACTGAGGTCCTCCCACTTACAAGTCCATGCTCATAACCACTACACCACTACGTCAGGAATTATTTTATAAAATGACAAATTTTCTTTAAACTCAAATTTTACTCACATTCTTAACATAAATATAGAAGTGTTGGGGGAACGAACTAGTATCTACCCAGGCAAGTAGTGAATGATTATATTATAGTCCAGAAAAGAACGCCAATAACATGGAATTAAACCTACAAATACGAGAACAACATTTGAAATTTAACGCCACAGATCTAACTAAAATCAAAATGTTTGGAAAAATGTTCCAAAGAAAAATGATAGGTTTATATCTGTTCAAGAACATTCCAAGTTTAAAGGAAATCCTTATAGTTTTATGTGGAAATTCGAAAATACGCAAAATCCTGTTTAATAACATTGCATTTCCGGTTAACCGAATTTCTTCAAATTTGAAATTCTACCAATTCTTGTAATGTATATTAATATTATTTAGATGATAGAATCATACATTGTACTGAAGTGGTACTTTAGTGGAACGCTACGTTTCCCCTCCCAAAACATACCTGAAAGTCAGCTTTCTCGGAAAAAAGTTACAATTAAAAATGTTAGGTATTTGCGTCTTTAGGTAGTATACGAGTTTAAAAAAATCGTTTGAAATGTATTCGACAAAATTGAAAAAACTGAAAAAAACAATTCAGTAAAATCGCTGTTCCGGTTGATAGCAATGTCTATACCCTTCGGATCAGATACGGTGATAGTACCTAAACGGAATTACTAACTTTGAGCTTCCTGTGTTTTTCGTTTTTGAGATATTCTGTTACATACATACAAACATACACCCCATATGGGTGTCCCATTTAAACGGGCGACTTTTGAAATAACTCCTAAACGAAGCAAGATATCTAAAAAGTGAGCATAACGTTTGTTGAAGTATTTTTGCTCTAGTTTATGAAGGTGTTAATGTTTTTTAATTTTATTACCGCCTTACACCTTAAATCGGTGGTTGAAAGTGGCAATTTCCTTCTGACCCCCACTTTTTACTGCTGCATTGAAAACTATTCAAAAAATGAAGAAAAATGCCGTTAATTTCACTTCAATATTTCAAACCGTTGTCGAGATATTCAATCATAATGATTAAATTTTCGAGGTTTTTTCCTATATTTCTGTTTCGTAAACTAAAATTAAAAGCGGATTTTCTTATTTTTCGAATAAATAAGAGATTTCAAATGCTGATAAAACTTAAAAGGTATTTTAAAACCATAAGGGACTTAGAAATCAGGGAAAACATCATTAAAACAAAACAATTTTCCAGTTTATTTACAAAAATCGACAAAATAATATTTCCTATTTATTCAAAATGACTTCCTCGGCTTAAAGGCACCAGCGCAGTCGCTGGCCAACATAAGAAGCTGCTAATCGTAAAATGCCTGCCGGAATCGCTAAGCAGGTTTGGATTAAGTCTTCTCTATGAGCTTCTGAAGTTCTTGGTTCCTTGGCATAAATTTTTTCTTTGAGATCAAAGAAAGAAATCAAGAGGGGCTAAATCTAGCGATCTGGAAGGCTAGCTTACCGGTACCCGTCTCCCGATCCAGCGGTTACTGAACA
>JAAEAF010006492.1:0-20686 GCA_011037195.1 Triatoma infestans | reverse complement strand
CGTGCCATCAGATATTGTCACGAATTACATTACGAGTAAGGGGGGTATCCATGACACATAGTCACGTTCAGAGAGCTATTATATACTAAAAAAAAAAAACCAAGAAGCATAATTATAAATTCCCCACCATTTATATAATTAAATATTAAGGCCAGCTGTATGTTTAATACAAAATTCCAAAGTTGAAGAAAATATCTGGGATTTTATTCATCATAGCATGCATATTTATATTGTGCCTGACCGGTTTTAAGATTCTCATCCATCGTCAAAGTGCGGCTATCAAGTTCAAATAGAAAGTTTATTTCAACTTAATGTTTCTGTTACACATTACACTTGTTGGTTGGTTGTAAGGTTATGTTATATCCTTATATATATGATATATGTTATAACCTTATATAGTTATATGCAGGTTATCAGGTTATGTTGGTATGTATATGTTGTTAATAACACTAGCAACATAAACATGCTTGACAGAGATATAAAGATGAAGTCATTTCTCTACAAGAATTACATAACCTAACTCTGACGATGGAAAGAATCAGAAATCGGCCAGGAACATCACAAACATGCATGCTACGACGGATAAAAATCCTAGATATTATCCAGCTTGCGGACACCCATCCACAACTGAAGAAAATTTGTTTTCATTATTTGGTAAAGACAGATTTTCTTTCGCCTGATACTTGTCACTATTTTTGACACAGTCCTTGATTTTTGAAACACTTTTCTTCTATTTATGTTCAACGTTGCGTGGCACAACTTTCATATTCTGTTGCCTCTTGATGGTTTCATCAATCATTAATTTTCATCGTAGCTTCAGCTTTTTTTAAATTTTTTATTTTTTTAAATAAAAGAACATTTTCTTATTTTAAATTTAAGTAGTATACATTTTAAAATGTTTCTTTGTATCTAAATTGTTTAGAATTCTTCTAAACGATTTCTATGTATCTAAATTTAATTTGATATGATTTTATTATAATTTTCTTTTTTATTCTAATAGTATATTTTTTACTTTTCCAATTTTTGTGAATGCCAGGTCTGTTCAAACTGCAAGAATTGGTAAAAGCACCGCCTGGTTCAAGAACGGAAATGTACATACGTCAAGCGCATCCATCCTCCTATAGACATGTACTGAGGGAAATCCGCCAAAAAGAGATCTTCAAACTTATTGTCGACACGAATCCAAACAACATGAATCTGTTTTTTAGAGCGGTAAGTTTCTTTTTTAATTTTCTTTGTTTTTGTTCGCATAATTCGTATTTTTGTTCCATATTACTTGAAAAACTTTATGTTTCCCTGTATTTATGAAGGGCGTTCTTATTAGATAGTATAAATATGGTGCTGATGGATCTGATTTACATAGTATAAATGCACATTCCAGTCTGCTTGTCATCTGAGATTGCACCTCTTTTTTTTTTACAGGCTGAATAACTTACACAAAGACACATTCTATACGCATGCGTGAAAAATAACAGCAATAAGCCACATTATATTGGAGAATCTAATGCAGACTTGAAAGATCTATTATCTTCCTACGAATAACCTGCTAGGGCAGGATTTGCAATCTCTCAACACAATTTTATGATCTGGAAAAGTTCTAGGGAGTATTTCTTTGTCTACATCCAGTGTATGTATCCACGCTTCTAAACCTTTACTGAACGATGGCATCGCAGTGCGGTAGAATGCGTATTGGTATTTCCTTCATCTTTGATCAGAATCTACAAGCGCTATTGCGTGCTAAGTCCAAGCTTTTTAGCTGCCTGCTCAGTCCATAATACTCTACGAGGAAACCTATTACCTATTACTATATTCAACCTTTTTTTGTGCCCAGTGATTTTTTCCCCTTTAAGGAAAAATGCTGATCGCTTATTCTACAAAAAGGCTTCGATTTTGTGATGAGAATTGCTACAGTTTTCCTTACCAAATTGTTGGTTATCACATTACTTTCAACATCATGTTGCCCTGCCACTCAAGAAGGCAACTGTATTCTTTTTGTTCAGTTCATAAAGTTTACCAAGGCATTCCAAGACTGTTTTCGATTAGCGGCGGCTAGATTTCGAATATGATCGCAATCCCTTAATTCCGAAATCCCTTTCGAAAATAAACAACTGCCAGCTTTAATTTCATTCAGAGCAAATATATTGTCAATTCTCGTATATTTCTCAGTCTCATGGGGAAATTTTCGAAGAAGCTTCATTTTCTAATCATCTCATTTCTAGAAGCGCGTCGGCTGACAGGGACACATTCGATGACGTTGGACATTCTCTTCCAATCCCTATTTAGCTAATTTGCGGATCAGCCGAACTAAACATTGTAACGTTGCAATTTAAAAAAAAAAATTCCTGATTAAATTGTATTAATTAGAGTAAGAGAAAGTCGTGTGTGTGTTTCACACCAGAATTTTCCCCTTGGAAAATGTAATGAAATTTATTTAAAATATACTTTCTACTCTCTCTTCCAGCTGATATGTATGAAATATAAAATTACAATATTCTCTTGTTCCAAAAGATCCACGTTACTAGCCGCACTAATGTCGTATTTAGTGATGAATAATTAAACATTTGTTACTAAAGAGTGAGAGAATGAGATTTTCTTTGCTTTGTCAAATGATCGTACAAATTTCTTTGAAGTGTATTATTATTACATTTATTACATGCCTTATACATTTACAGTCTTTGTACAAAATCCATAAACATATTGTATTACAAACAGATTATATGGCATTTACTTAGAATTCTAGATTTCAACAATATATTGTTTAAAAAAGTTAAATACTTGGATTAACTAAAACATAAATCCTCTCGGCTCAAGACTGATATTCTTGAGTATCAAATATCGATGAAAGTCTCAACATATTATCTCCGTTTGCATAATACAGTGGAATCTAATACCGGATTTGGAGATGTAAGAGCGTGGATGAGGTTTAGGCTCGGCTCCAGGCATACGCATTAGATGTTCCCACGTAAGGTCCCACAAGCCGAGTGATAAACAAGAAAACTAGAAAAAAAATGGACAAAATTGAAGGAATTTATTAGAACAATATAAATATCAAAAACAAAGTCGCAAGCTGATGCGACCTTCGTATTCATACACATTACACATATACTCATTCATTCTCTAATAATTGTTTACTATTTCATCTCTAAAGATATTCATTGGTCAAATTACATTCAACTTCAATGTTTTCTATCATTTTTGGTGGGTCTATTTTAAATTTGATAATGAAAATGGGAAGAGTTAAAGACACGAGTAGTGAAATTCGTAAAATTGAAATTTGGAAAATTGAAAATTGGAAAAGAGGAAAAAGTTTGCGTGAAATTGGAAAATTAATAAATAGAAGCCATGCTACAGTACAAAGTATCATTAACCGATACAGAAATAAAAAAAAGGATTGAAAATAAGGCAATGTAACAACAGTTCTCCGCCCGGCCACCAGGTTTGCACCAAGTGGACCTTCACTAGGGAGGCACACCCCACTACACTAGGACTCTCCTACTCCACACTACAGAGGGGAGAACTTTCACCGACTAGACCCGCCTACTGGACACCATCCCTACCACCTCAGAATCGTATATAAAGGGATACGCAGGGCCAGAATAGTTGAGAAGTACTCAGCGATTAGAACCTGTTCTAATAGTTTTGGCGCTAGCTAGGCAGGCCCTTAACTGACTTCTCAGAGCATCTGCGCTAGGCAAGAGAGCCAGGCTGTTTGCTCATCCAGCGATCACCGTTTCAGGACATCTGCGCTAGGCAGGAGAGCCAGGCCGTTTGTTCGTACAACGATCACCGATAAGTAGTGTGCGCTAGGCAAGAGGGCCAGGCCACTCTACTCGACGAGCGACGATTGACAATCTGTGTCACTCCCTGAGCGAACAGATTGGTCATAGCAACCATTTACTATCACGAATCCTAGTTCACCACAAACCCGTGATATTTATTCTGTAGGAACGGATCTTATTATCCTTACTAATAAATCCTAACTGCAAGAAAATCTATTACATATAATAGCACCCCACCAGGGGAGTTTTATAAAAGAAATGGCACCCAAACGTGCAGCACGAGCTCTAGAACGACCATCGACGGCGCGACAGCCCCGCCCCGAACGAGGAGACATAAGCATGCAGCTCACCCCAGAGATGTTGCAGCAGCTGATACGAAGCATCAATAAAGACAGGCAGACCCAGCAGTCTGGCCTAATGATTGGGTGTACCGCACGCTACGGAGGAAAACCAGGAGAGGACCTGGAGGTCTTCATCTCCGCAGCAGAGACGTACAAGGAAGCAGCCCGAGTGAGTGACAACCACGCATTGGCCGCAATGCCCATGTTACTCACAGACGTTGCAGGAACTTGGTGGCTCGGAGAAAAGGAAACCACCACAACATGGCCTGACGCCATACAGCAGCTGAGGCGAACTTTTGGACCTAGGAAGTCCAACGATCAGCTGTACCGAGAGTTTTTCAACACGCCGCAGGACAACAAGACCAGCACGGACCAGTTTGTCTGCAGCAAGCGAGCAATACTTGCTCAAATCACCCCGGCTCTGGACATCCATGTTCAGCTGGACATGACCTATGCGGTACTCCATCCCAGGTTAAGGACCCGCATCAGGAGGGAAACTGTCGATACCTTCTGGGCACCCGTGCAAGAGGCCAGACGTATCGAGCAGTATGAGGACCCAGCACCAGCAGCATAGAAGCCGAACGAGAGGACAGGTTGCACTACCAGGTGTGACTACTGTGGCATCAGAGGCCACTATCAGAAGGACTGCAGGAAGGCAAAGGCAGCCCACCCGCACAAGCAGCAGCCTACAGCACAGGCGGCTTACAGTTGTTTTGGTTGCAACAGACCGGGAGTATACAGGAAGAACTGCCCGGACTGCAACCAAACGAAGACGCAGCAAGAAAGAACAGGCTCTTTCTGTGCTGCTCACATACAGATCCGCACCCGGCAGAGGCCAGCACTCAGCTTTGCCGTATGGAACCTAGAGGGCACTGGCTTTGTGGACACAGGAGCCAAGACCAGTATAGGCAGCCACCAGCTGCAGACCCTGCTAGAAGAACGAGGACATCCCCTCACCCTAACAACTGCTACAGTGACGTTAGCAGACGGAGAAGAAACAACGCAGCAGGTTGCACAGACGCAACTGCCAGTCAAACTGAAGGGAAGGACAATCCCGACCAGTTTCACATTCTTCCCGGGAGCCCGGAACACCCAGACGTTGCTCGGAATAGACTTCATTGAGGACGCTGGACTTATATTGGATTTTGGAGAACACAGGTGGAGGTTTCATGACAACCCCACACCCTACCCATTCACCAGAAAGGACAAGCCAGCACCACCACAGTTACAGATTGACACTGTGACTATGACACCGCAGCCAGCACTACTCAGCCCACTGCCGCTGACTCCAGTGAAAGGAGACACACGAGTTCATAGAGAAACTCAGAACACGGTTGTGAAGGTACCACAACCCACATCAGGAAGGATCAGCCCACCGCCGCTGACTCCAGGAACCGAAGACACACGAGTTTATGGAACAACTCAGGAAGCAATTGTGCAGACGCCACAATTCAGGACAACAATGGTCAGCCCGCTACCACCCACACCAGCAAGAACGCTAGTAGAGTTGGAAGCTACCGAAGAGGCCATACTCGGAGGCTATGGACCCTCACCACCGGTACAACAGGACACCACCGGGGGTAGTTGGATAATACATCGTTGCGAGCCCGCCGAAAGGACTCCCCAGACGCTCACCAGGCATAGCCATCTAGACTTCCATAGGGTATGGACGGATGACACCCTATGGCCATCGGAGGAGCAACTACAGCTTTTCACCATAGACGTGGAGCTTAGAAGAAACGAAGGCACCCGGCTCACCCGAGCACAACAGGAGCAGGCTAATGAGATACTTGCTGCCCATGAGGACTTGTTTGGAGTTCCTACAGAGCCTACGCCACACGCAGAACATAGAATAGACACCGGAGAGGCATCGCCTGTAGCAGCACCGCCATACCGGCTATCACCTAGCAGACGTCACATCTTGGAACAGGAGATTTCCCAGATGCTGGACGGACGGATCATCGAGGCCTGCGACAGTGAATGGACCTCACCTGTCGTCATGGTGCCCAAGAAGGACAACACGTACAGGATATGCATTGACTACAGGAAGTTGAATGCAGTCACCAAAGCAGATCATTATCCACTGCCACGGATAGATGGCATCTTGCACACTGCTAAAGGAACGCAGTATATGAGCACACTAGACCTCAGAGCAGGGTACTGGCAGATCAAGGTGAAACCAGAGGATCGCGATAAAACCTGTTTCATCACACCGTTTGGAACCTACCGGTTTAACAGAATGCCATTCGGTTTACGCAACGCACCAGCCACATTCCAGAGACTTATGGACAAGTTTCGAACTGGACTCAGCCACATCACACTGCTAGTCTACCTAGATGACTTAATAGTGCTCTCACCAGGCTACGAGGAGCATCTATCAGACCTACAAGAGGTATTTCAGCATCTAGAGAAGTACAAGCTGAAGGCCAACCGGCCCAAATGCCACTTCTGCTGCGAACGAATCAAGTACCTAGGCCACGTGATTACGCCTAGAGGATTCACCCCGATCCAGAGAAGATCGAAGCCATACTCAAGAGACCCGCACCGAGGAACGTAAAGGAACTTAAGAGTTTCCTTCAGACCTGCTCGTGGTACCGACGGTTCATCCCAGACTTTGCCAAGATCGCAAGACCGATGACCTTGCTCACCAGAAAAGCCGCCACATGGACATGGACCACCGACCAAGCAGATGGATTTGACCAGCTAAAGAAACTACTGACGTCAGCACCCATCCTCCAGCCTGCCGATGAGACTCGCCCCTTCACTATCAAAACCGACGCTAGTGCTTACGCTATTGGAGCAGTCTTAGTCCAGGGGGAGAAAGAAGAAAAACATCCCGTGGAGTACGCCAGCCGCTTGCTTACAGCGCCTGAGAGAAACTACACAACGACCGAACGAGAAGCACTCACTCGCCTTAGTATGGGCAGTCTTCAAGTTCAGAGGATATATCGAGGCCAGCCCCACGTTGGTCGTCACAGACCACCAACCACTACAGTGGCTGATGACCCTGAAATCACCTACAGGCCGACTCGCCCGTTGGGCCCTGCAGTTACAGCCCTACGTATTTCAGATCAAATACACACCCGGAAGGAGCAACGCAGTGGCCGACACGTTATCAAGGCCTCCTGAAGAAGAGGATTACGCAGTCTGTACCCTTACTATAGACATGTCGAGGAGAAGCGCTACGGAGATCCGAGAAGAACAGTTCAAGGATCCCGAACTGAAGAAAATAATAGACGCCTTCACCGATCCAGAGCAAGATGGTGAAGCAACTAGATGGTCCGCCAGAGGTTATCTAATATCGAATGGTTGCCTCTACAGATACGCCACCGACGAGGAGGTGGACAACGCACAGCTAGCTGTTCCAGTACACGAACGAGTAGCTATACTAAAGGAGTACCACGATGCGCCCACAGCAGGACATAATGGTATTCACAAGACCTACCAGAGGATAATTCAGCATTATTACTGGCCAGGAATGCGACACAGCATTGAAGAGTATATACGAGCTTGCACGACATGCCAGAGGTACAAGGCATCCAACTTGAAGCCCGCAGGACTACTCAGGACCCCACCAATGAACCAGCGATTCGAAGTCATCGCCGTAGACTTATTCGGTCCCTTATCCGAATCAGTCGAAAGGTACAAGTGGATATTAGTCATCGAGGACACAGCATCCCGATGGATAGAGCTTTTTCCCTTACAAGAAGCTACGGCACAGCGCTGCGGAGAACTACTACTGAACGAGTTCTTCTTACGATACGGAATACCAAGGAAGATGATCAGCGACAATGGAACGCAGTTCATCAGTCACGTGATGCAGTACATCACCTTCTGTTTAGGCATTACACAAGCCTTTACACCAGTCTACCACCCGGCAGCGAACCCCGTGGAGAGACGAAACCGAGGACTGAAGACGCAGTTAGCTATCCTCGTAGGAGAAGACCACAGCGATTGGCCAAGGAGACTGCCCGCTATCAGATTCGCTCTCAACACCGCTGAATGCCAGGCTACCAAGATGACGCCTGCATACTTTAACGTTTGGAAGAGAATTACGGACCCCCGCAGAGATCCAACATGACTTAAGAGAAGTCATCTCTTCAGAGAATTTCATCGCCGAAATCACGCCAGCCCTCTCGCGCATGGCAGACACCTACTATAGAGCCCGAGACAACCATGAAACGGCCCAGGACCGGCAGAAGAAATACGCAGACCAACGAGCACGTCCCGGACCCCAGTACGCGCCCGGAGACCGCGTGTGGATCACTACCCACACACAGAGCAGTAAGACGAAAGGACGAACAGCCAAGTTCGCTCCACGAAGGGACGGACCCTACGTCATTCTACACGCACAGGGACCCGTCAGCTATGAAGTAGCAGCCGAAGACAACCCGACGATACCACTGGGCAAATACCACGTGTCAAGCCTGACGCCCTGCACCGCAGAAGCCCAGGAGAAGCCAATCCGAAGGTTAAGGAAGAGAGGCCGACCACGCCATTGATGTGAGCTCAGCCACTGCAAGCAACACCTTAGCTCAAGGGGGAGGATGTAATAACAGTTCTCCGCCCGGCCACCAGGTTTGCACCAAGTGGACCTTCACTAGGGAGGCACACCCCCACTACACTAGGACTCTCCTACTCCACACTACAGAGGGGAGAACTTTCACCGACTAGACCCGCCTACTGGACACCATCCCTACCACCTCAGAATCGTATATAAAGGGCTACCCAGGGCCAGAATAGTCGAGAAATACTCAGCGATTAGAACCTTTTCTAATAGTTTTGGCGCTAGCTAGGCAGGCCCTTAAACTGACTTCTCCGAGCATCTGCGCTAGGCAAGAGAGCCAGGCCGTTTGCTCATCCAGCGATCACCTTTTCAGGACATCTGCGCTAGGCAGGAGAGCCAGGCCGTTTGTTCATACAACGATCACCGATATAGTAGTGTGCGCTAGGCAAGAGGGCCAGGCCACTCTTCTCGACGAGCGACGATTGACAATCTGTGTCACTCCCTGAGCGAACAGATTGGTCATAGCAACCATTTACTATCACGAATCCTAGTTCACCACAAACCCGTGATATTATTCTGTAGGAACGGATCTTATTATCCTTACTAATAAATCCTAACTGCAAGAAATCTATTACATATAATAGCACCCCACCAGGGGAGTTGTTATAGCAAGAAATTTAAATAGAAGGTTGCTCAGTGATTATGATGAACGATTCCTGGTAAGAGAAGTGAAAGAAAATCCTAAAATAAGTGCCCCAAGCTTAGCTGTGGAGATGAGTTTTAGGTTGGGAAGGAATATTAATCCTTTGCAAATAAAAAATAAAAAAACAAGGGATCCAAAATCAACAAGTCAATTTAAGGAGAAAGTAATTGAAGAATGACAATTCAAAAACGTTTCCATCAGATTGTAAAATGTTAATTTTACTTTCGTCTGTAAATAAAACGTTTTTTCAGATATCAAACTGACGATTTCTGTATAAGTGAATTAAATAAGTATAAGCGAATTAAACCTGTATTTTTTTTTTTTATTTACAAACGGTTTCTTCCTTGCTGTCCTGGAAAAAAAACGAATTTCTTTTGAGGGCTTTATGAACAGTCACAGGATTAATATTTCTTCCCAACCAAAAATTCACCTCCTAGGTAGGCTTAGGGCACTTATTTAGGATTTTCATTCACTTTTCTTACTAGGAATCGTTCATCATAATCACTGAGCAACCTTCTAATTAAATTTCTTGACTTATTTTCAATTCTGTTTTCATTTCTGTACCGGTTAATGATACTTTGTACTGTAGCATGGCTTTTCAATTTTACGAATTTCACTAATCGTGTCTTTACCTCTTCCCATTTTCACTTTTAAATTTAAATTAGACCCCCACTAAAAATGGTAGATAACATTAAAGCTGAATGTAATTTGACCAATGAATATCTTTAGAGATGAAATAGTAAACAGTTATTGGAGAATGAATGAGTATAAATGTAGTGTGTATGAATACGAAGGTCGCATCAGCTTGCGACTTGGTTTTTGATATTTATATTGTTCTAATAAATTCCTTCAGATAAAGCAAATGTTACTGTTTTGTAGCAAACAGCTAATTGTGCCAAATATATTTCATATAAAATTGGTAAAAAAAAAAGTACACGTACGTACACATTATGCACATACGTACATTATGACTACTGTATGAATATGATTTCTGATTTAAAAATTCCATTTATATCATATCAAAATTAAATATATTTTAACTTGTAATCATTCTTTTGATCTCACCGCAAAGAACCTTTACAAAAGCATTTTATTATATCAATGCTCGTAGTTTAAGACGTAACTTTTCGCCGCCTCAGTTGTACAGAATTTATTAGAATTATTTTCTGTGTATAAATAAGTTTGTATTTGGATGAAATGGTGTATATTGTTCAGTGAAGTATATTGTTTCAAAAGTAATCAACTAATATTACTTTATTGAAAAGTTTATAAAGTATCTACTTTCATGTTTCCCACATTATTACTACACATTAAACTTATTGCAATATTGTATAAATTAGTGATAAGTATGTAGTGTGGCTCATTTCATTGCGAGCACCATCATTCAAATTCTGTGAAACACTATCAATAGTCCTCCTCATAAATTGTGTTGATTTCCATTTCAAATTCAATATACCCGCCTGTCCCAGCTTTTGGGGCGAAAGATCAGTTTAAACCACCTACTCCAAAAATTCTGAAATAAGGATACCACTTTGTTAAAATATGGAAAAATATTTATTTGAGGTTCGGAAATAGCCGAACTCCTTAAACAATAATGGTAGGCGGCTGTATTTAGTTATATTATTTGTATAAAAAAAAATCTGGTGTGAAACACTCACAGGACATGCTTTTACTGCGAAATGGCAAATTTTCCTCACACTTACAATTCTTATTAGTGTTTAAAACCATCGGTATTTTTTATGCAGAAAATCAGAAAAGATTCAAAAACCTTAACAGTAAAGTCGCATGTCCGGTCATTGATTTTCTTCAGACTCGGGATTTGGACAACATATTTAGGTGATAGAATTGTGTAATAAACTGCAATATCAATTTTGGAAGAAACCATAACCCAATCCCTCCCTCAAAAGCCCCCTTAAATGAATTTTCCCGAGAAATGTTTGAAATAGAAGAAGTAGCTCTTTGTCCGTGTAGTTAGAATAACAAGTTTAAACAAAATCATTTCGAGCTTCTTTAGAGAAAATAGCAGAAAACTGAAAACTACTTTCACTAAAGCGTACTTCCGGTCACCCGAGTTTCTTCAAACACGGGATTTCAACAACATATTTAATTTTAATTAATATTATTTAGATGATAGAATTGTGTAATAACTGAAATAGCACTTTAGAGAACACTGTAACACCAACCCTCCCCCAATAGTGCCCTTAAATCAATTTTCTTGGACAAATGATACAAATAAAACTTGTGGCACTTGTATGTGTAGATGATATATAAAGTTCAAAGAAAATCGTTGGAGGCATTTTCGAGAAAATCACAAAAGACTGAAAAAACATTCGGTAAAGAGGCACTTCCGGTTAATGGATTTTACCCGAAATCTTCATGTCTGATGCGGTAGTAGTACCTAAACGGAATAACAAGTTTGTGCTTCCTGCAACTTTTCGTTTTTGAGATATCCTTTTCACACGCACACACACCATTTTCTAAAAACCACTTGTTTGGATACAGGTAACCTCAGAACGTGAATTTTCCGGTGAAAACTCAATTTCGAAAATCTGGCACGATCGCAATACTTCCTGTAACAGTAGTTAGAGGAAGTAAAAAAATATATATACTATGTAAAGTTAGGAAAGTTTGTATCGGCTGTAACCGCTAGTTCGCAGTAATAAATAATAAATATTAATTAAGAAAAACGTATGAGTTGTTTCATGTAGGAACTAGAAATCAGATGATTGATAAATTGGTCGGTTTGTGTTTGTTGTGGTTAAAACAGTCGCGAATGAAAGTTGTAAAGGTTGTGTGCTTTTTTTTATCAATTAAAATTTGGGTATCGTACGATTTCATATTTCATTAAAATTCTTGAGAATACGTGAGTATAATATTTATCAAGATACGTGAGTATAATATTTTGCTTCAATTAGTCGGCCTGTTCTTACATCAGTAATATCTCATAAAACATTTTCAATGTTCGTCTTTTTCGTGAAAAATCTTCTTCTTTATTTAACAATAGCGGTCAATGATATTTGATAATTTGGACACCTTTATTGGTTCACCGGCCATTAAAATGCATAAATATACACACATTTGGGAAGTATATACACGAAAAAATAAATCACAGAATTAGAAAATTTACCTAAACCCAATGAGTTAGCTGAGCACAGCTTACGTACAGTGTATTAACTAAGTAAGTAAGGTGCAGCCTTGCTGGTTAGATTATATAAAGAAGTGATATAAGAGAAAGGTTTAAGGAAATAATAATGGATAAGGAATAATCATAACCAGATATTATGCTTCTTAGATTCTAGACTCTTGAGAACAAATGATAGGGAGACAGATCGATCCATTACATCGATTAAGAGTTCTTGTTGAATTTATATAGATATGGATTCATGTAGGCTGTTTGAAGACGTGTTACAAACTTTTGTGTTCTGTTTAAGACTGATTTAAAATCCAAATTGGCCTTTCATTTGTAGTACATATCATCAGTGACGCTTACTATGAAAGAGTTTTAAGATGCATTATTAGAGGCAGTGTTGTGTGATTTAATAAGAAGTATAACATTTTCATCACATTCAGGAAACTTTTTGCAGACCTACAACAGAAGACGCATTTCACTAGTTACCCAGTTTGTTCTGTTCATTCAGCACTACTGTCCATCTGACCAAGTTTTCATATCCTTAAAACATCATGATTTTTTTCCCCGCAGTCTGGTGATCCATTACAAAATCCCCGTATTATAAAAAATCCAAATTTGAAGAAAAATGTCAAAATTGCATTAACACAAAGTAGGGAAAGTGTTTCGTAACGGATTTTTTTTTTTTACTTCAGGATTTCATTATAGTGTTACTTTGTGAAAATTCCCTTGAGATTTTTCGCAACGTTACTTTCAAGATTTTGTACAATTTCATGAAACGCTTAAATAAAACATTTCTTTGGACTTTGTACCATGGGGATCAAGTTGTAAGAAGCAAACGTAAGAAGAAGAATTAAGTGGCGGTCAAAGGCCATAGAACAAGTAAATCCAAAGTACTTTTTAGGATCGCTTTTTCTCTTCCCCTTCGTCCACCCACTGTTCAGTAAAAAGCTGTTGACTCTTGATTAATTACTGTTTCTTGAAATAGTACCTAATAGTGGGGATACAAGCAAAAAAGAAAAAGAAAAAGAAGCAAGAAATAAAAGGGTAGTTATTTCTGAGTTTAGAAACAAGGAAGGGAAACACACATTCGACAACCATTGTGGCGTAAGACTATGGATGTAAAAAAAAAAAAGAAATGCTATCCAATAGTGTCACGATTAGTTACAATCGAGTTGATACGACTCTTTTAAGTAAAAAGATTTTCTTCTAACAGTTGTGTTCCCTTGTTGTAACTGAGGCCCCCCCTCGAAATAAATCTGGTGCAAAACATTCCCAAAGCTTTCTTTTCATTGTCACATCGCAGATTCCTAACATGGAAATCGATAATTTTCATAGAGGAGAATCCATCTAAATTTGAATTTACTGCCAGTCAGACGACTTGATATTATATCAAATCCCAAACAATGTATAATATATAATATAATATAAATACTTGTGGTGGTGGTTGGTTCCGCAGAGCTGGAAAGCATCAGAGACATTGAGTACATCAACTGTATTTGTTCTGTGCAAGTCTAAGTTATTACACTGTTTAACAAAAACATCCTGATGCTGGGCGATCACCCGAAACCGGTAGATGACCACAAAAAGAAGCAGGTTATCACGAAAAAGCCTCTGATGTTGAAATATCATCGTCCTTACCTTCTCCCGAGTCCAAACAACCCAAAAAACATTTTCCCAAAACTCTTTTAAATAAAGTGAATTTAACCGGCCGGGATGTGGAAGTTGGTGTAATTATTGTAATGGGTATCGTGATTGTTGTTAAAAGAACGATACAATAGTGACACTGTTAAATTACAAAATACATTTAGCACTTTTACTAAGGAATAAGTTTATATAATGGGTAGCTTATTCAGCGTAGTTATGCGTTCAGAAACAGAAAATATGGTACAGGGTATCGATGTCCAATATATTTAGGATATCATATTTAAAGAAAATCATTTGTAAATCGTAGTTGTGAAAGTTGCAGAAACAAAAAAGATAGTAAAAACGAAAGTTCGGTAGACGGATTTTGACCGAACTAACGTATTGTATTCCTTGATAGTGGTGAATAAAACGGAATATCAGCTTTATACTTCCTGTGTGACTTTATTTTTTGTTAATTGTTGTTATAATATTCTTACAAATAAATTATTCTTAAATCAATTTGAAAATGTGTATAGGCTTACTAAATATTTCGCTAATAGCAGACACAGGTTCTATAGAATCATACAAAATTCGTTACTAGTATTTTCAATAGTAGTATAATTTTCAACCACCTTTTCCCCAGCTGGCTAAAGATCTAGATGGAGACTCTCTCTATCTAACACCCTCTCATTCACTCTTTCGCGTTCTCACTCGACCTTCCCCCTTCATCTACTAATACAGTTTTAATTTAACACTTTTCGCTTCCTTAGTTAATGGAACATTGAAAATTAATGATTCCTATTGGGGAGTTATCGCATCTCTCCTGAGTTTTAAACAAACACCTTTTAATTCTCTGATTAGTTGCTTTGGAATGTTAAGTAATTTGTTACTGCATTAATTAACTTACACTCTTCCCCACCACCATTAAAACTAACGCCATTAATAATCTACAATAATCTGATATGAAACATCTATAGGACTTCCATTTACTCCCATTTACACAGTTTTATAATTGACTAATTAGTTCTAAAATACAATTCTTACTAGATGTTTAGCTCCTTCAATGTGTAATGAGTGGGAGATTCTAAACTTTATATGGACAATTTTTTGAGGAATGCTTGGACGTCCTCTCCTCCAAGCGCTTATTAAATGAATTTCTCTGAAAAAATTTCATACAAAGAGATAGGTCTCTTTCAGTATAATAAGTACACCTGAATTTAATGAAAACTGTAGATGATTTATAGAGAAACTCGAAGGAAACTTAAAAAAAAAACTGTTCATTAAAATTTTACTTCTGGTCAACCTATTTTCTACAAATTCGGAATTTTGGCAACATATTTAATTCCAAATTAAAATAGCACTTTGGAGGAAAGCATAACCCCAACTTTCCCTCGAAATGTTTCAAATACAAGTTGTAGTTCTTTGTATTTATAGTTAATGCATCAAGTTTAAAGAAAATTTGTGGAACCTATTCCGAGAAACTCTGAAAAACCCATTCCAAGTAAAGTGGTAATTCGAGTACACTAACTTTGTCCAAAACCTTATTTCAAATCCACTAGTGAAACTTAAACGAAATATCAAGTTTATACTTGCAGCAGTTTTCCGTTTTTCGGAACCATTTTTTACGACTTAGGTGACCTCAAAATATTTCCGTTGAAAACACGAGATATCGAAAATTTGACATTATTATAATACTTAAAGCAGTAAGAGAGAGTATTTGTCCAAGTGCACCCCAGTATCGTCTTATATCCACCACTGCATCGCTGAAACCCAAGATTGAGGCAAAGATATTTTCATTCCTTGGTGTGATTGCAGTTATCATGTCTCGAACCATTGGAATCTTTTCAGAGCAAAATGTCACCGTCAAAATGAAGGTGAAACGGTGTTCAACCTTCATGCCACACTTTCTACAAAGTGAATCCTCCAAAAGACCCATACTCTATGAATGTTGGCAGTGATCCTCCTTAGCTCCTTCTTCTCTCTACTGAGGAGATACAATCTACGGGAGATGATTCGGCCCTCCAGAAATAACTTGAAGTGCGTCTGCCTCGATACGCTCTTCCAGTAGAAAGGGTGCTCAGTGTGTCAACTAATTTGCTCTGTGCAAGTCTATGTTATCACACTGTTTTGACAAAAACATCCTTATGATGTCCCGAAACAGGTCGATGACCACAAAAAGAAACAGACTATTACGGAAAAGTATCTCTGATGCTTCCCAGTTCTGCGGAACCAACCACAACAATTATGCTTTCAATGTCGCCTAATATTATATCGATGTATGGTTCCCACAGTCATACATTTCTTGAAAATAGATACAGTTTCAAAGAAAGAAAAAAAATCATTGAAAATTATCTCGTAGTTTAATTAAACAAACACAGTTAAGTTGTTTACAGCGTGTTTAATTGTTTATTTTCCAATGCTTTTCTCCGACGTCTCGGCATTCAGCGTGCGAAGGAAAGCACTAGAAATTAAGTAACTAAATAAAGAAACTTGTAAACTAGGTTCATAACTTAACTGTGTTTGTTTAATTAAACAACCACATAATTTTCAACATCGAATAATCAGCCTATTCTTCTATAAAAAAATTTTAAATATTCATTAAAAGTCACATGGCCAGACAGAATTTCAATTATTTTTTTTTTTTTTGTATATATATAAAAGTCAAGTAACTTTTTTAGGTGCGCTTAAAATGTTCTCTTACTAAATTAGGTGTCGAGGACGAGGACGTAAGCACCTTCAATATTTTATAAACGAATATAAAAAATTAGCTGCTGTACGCGGGACTTGAACTGGGGACCTCCCGGTTACAAGTCCATGTTCATAACCACTACACTAATACCCGCCCCTATATACATTCGCTATTCCCTATTAACCATTCGCTCAGAAACCTTGTTTCCATACTCAGGACCTCTAATTATGTATTTCGGGTGAAAGCACAATTTCAAAAATTTGCGACACGATCGCAACACTTCCTATTCCAGTGAGTAAGGGAAATTAAAATTTATAGGTCATGTTCTTCCTAAAAATTCAATATTGATAATGCAGATGCTCTTAAATTCTCTTAATTTCATTAAGGACGCCTTAATTTTAAGATTACATTTTACGCAGTTTTCATCGCTTTTTAAGGAGCCTTTTTATATCCACAAATAATAATATTATATATATATATATACATTATTTACCTTCTCCATTTATTTATATCTTCTTTTGCTACAATAAACGAAAAGTTTAGTGTTTTTTCCTTACTATATATTACAACCATGTTCTTATTTTGTAATGAACGGATTTACCCGATACTAAAAAATTCATAAATTCATTTGTTTTACGAGATTACTTTCTGATGGAGTTGAATTATTTTTTTGTTTTTATAGCCTACAATTTTAATGGAATAACATTATTATTGCCTACACTCCGCTGGTAATGGCTTAATAAAAAATGCTGGGGTTATTAGAGGTTTTAATCTTTATTTTTTATTAAACCTCTCCATATATCCCGTCTTTGACGTCTCTTCACAAAAGTAATGTTGGTTCAGTTGCTATTATCTCACTCCAGTCACCCCTCACAATCATTCTCCAGTGAACCTTGGTTCAAGAAGAAAAAGAAAAGAAACTGCAAATAAAAACCATTCCCAAAAAATCGAAATTATTTTTACTCTTAAAACGACAAACACACACCTAAGAACGTGGCCAAGTTTTATGTCACGGAGGAGCTGAATTTGCAACTCCCAAACCAGATCAAGAATTATCAAACCAAGTTAAGAGTAAAATTATTCAAGAAAACTGGAATTTTACTGAAACCATCCTCAGTAACAGGAAGTATTGCGATCGTGTCAAATGTTTGCATTTGAGTTTTCACCGGAAATACATGTTTTTGAGGTTCCCATGAGTGGCGGAAAAAAATATGTTTAGCAAATGCATGTGCATGTGTATGTATCCGAACATCGCTCAAACGAAAAATCGCAGGAAGCTCAAACTTGTTATATTCCGTTTAGACACTATCACCGCAGCGCACACGAACGTTTCGGCAAAAACCACTCACCGCAAGTGCGAATTTACTTTTGTTAATGTTTTTTTTCTTCAGTTTTTTCTGATATTCTCGAAAACGGCTCAACTATTTGCTTTAACCCTTTAACTGCTACGCAGTAAAGCGGAGTAGTAGTGGGGATGTCTAGCTACGGTCTTTCTACTCCTTCTTACCTCTCACGCTGAGTACTTAATGGAACTGCGTCACAATCTCCATTGATGGCTTTTAAACCGTTTACTGGCTATAAATAACAGTAAAAATATTTAAAACTACAAATATTTATAAACGTCTGTATTAAATAATTATAAATATAAATAATAGAAATTTTTTTTTGTTAGAAAAATTTCAAAACAGGGTGCAACACGCAACCCAACTGAACTCCTTCAGGATTTCATTTTTTTGTTGTACGAAAAATGCAACATTCTTTGAAGGAGCAAATATCTGCCCTGAGACGTGATAGTGGAAGAAACAGATGTTTCCAGAAATAAAAATTAATAAAAAGTAAACGCAAAGAAATTTGAAGACGTGTTCACCACAACAGTTCTAGTTATAGAATGAATATTTCTCGCTGAATGTCATCTGTCGTCTAGAATACGTACTAATAATTATTAAAATAAACAACAGATTGCGCTACAATAGTTACACAAACTTGTGCTTCGAGCAGTTAAAGAAAAAATTACAAACAGATGTGTGTTCATAGCTTGAGAGGTCCAGCTAAGCAGTGACACATATATGTGTCCATAGCGTGGCAGGCACTACCAATAGTGAACACATATATGTGTCCGTAACAGTTAAAACTTCCTGTGCTGTCTACAATCATTAATACCTATCAGTATATTATAATATTTTTAATTAGTAAGGATGAAGTGCTCAGTCGTTTCAAAGAATATATCAAGATGGTTGATACCCAAAAAGTGAAGAAAATTAAATGACTTTAAACGGATAATGGAACTGGGTACCCGAATAAAAATTTTGAAAACTTTCAAAAGGAACAATGTATTAAAGGATTATAGACTTTATCTCGTCCAAATCGTATGTACAAATTTTATGGTGGGACTGTCTTAAGTGTAATGATAATTAATAGGATTTTTTCTATCACTATTAGTGGAAAGTTTAAAAAATGGCGTAACAAAAGTTTTTTCTCGCCAGATTTGAAAAAAATAAATAATGTGACAATATTCTCACAGAATACTAATCCTTAATTTATTACACATTGACATAAAATCCTTTATTATCCTGTAGATTCATAAACTTGTGGTAGGCCAGGCTTTCTTGAAGTTTCTTATGTAATTTATCTTCGAATAACAAGTAGACTTTTTTAGTCCTCTACAAAATTACATTAGTTTATGTAAAACGTAATATCCCTTTAAAAAAACATTTTTAACTTATCTTCCCCCATATTTTGTGAAGTATATTCTTTACTAGAGTATGTGAATATAGGGAAATTGTAGGGAGTTTATCTCGAGCTTTGCGTAGGCCTTTCATATACTAGGATAACATAGTAGGGCCAGCACTATAGAGAAGTTATCCTTGACGATTTAAAATCTCTATGTAAATGCACCTAGAACTGAGCCAAAGATATTTTTAACTTAGCTTCAGTATCAGTTGAGGTGTTATTTCAATCGACGTCTTCCTATTTTGATCTGCTGTACTCCTAAGATGCATAAGGAAAAACATGAGGTATGAAACTGCCTGAGATATTTTCCGTGATAGCCTGCTTCTTTTTGTGGTCATCGACCACATCATCAGGATGTTTTTTGTCAAATAGTGTGATAACATAGACCTGCACAGAGCAAATTTAGTTGATACACTCAACTAAAGGATTAGAGCTTATAGAGTTTATAGATTATAGATTATTTAGTTGATACACTCAACTAAAGGATTTATACAGTGTATCAACTAAATATGCTCTGTGCAAGTCTATGTTATCACACTATTTGACAAAGATTATGGGCGAACGCCCGAAACTGGTCGATGACCACAAAAAGAAGCAGGCTATCACGGAAAATATCTCTGATGCTTTCCAGCTCTGCGAAACCAACCATAACATGAAACTGTCACTAGATTTGCTCCACAATAAAAATATTGCTGAAATATATCATTCAGTGGATATGAAATTATTATAGATGATCAGAACAATTGCTACACCGAAACAGCTAACTCACAAATCTTGCAAACAAAACGGATGAGATATTCCTGTGAGTCAGATGTGTACAGGATGTTAAAAAAAACCAATTATGGCATTTTTTGATGTCAATGTTTTGTAAAATAGAAAAGAATCCTCCGTGAAAATGTAGTTTCGACTAGATCAGTGTGTATGTAGTGAACTAAAGTTACCCCTAGGTACGCTAAGCCAAACTCTATTTTATAGCTCAACTTCTCTGCAACCTGGCCGGTGTCAGTGTTGTTATGCTAGGTTACATGCAGGTACGGCTAAAGAAGTGGTTGGTCCTTGTCCTTCACTTTAAGTACACACGCACAAGTCAATGTCTAAAAAAAACACTTTTTTTCGTGTTCTCTCTAAACTTGTATTTCCGGCGGAAACTCAAATTCAAAAATTTGACCAAATAGCCGCTTCAC
>JAAEAF010006491.1:0-50229 GCA_011037195.1 Triatoma infestans | reverse complement strand
AAATCAGTTTGAGGAAGACGACATTTAGACACAGCTTGTATCCTGCACAATTAGCGTATTAGGGAAAACAAATTTTTTGAAACTTGACGACCCAGGATTAGTTAAAGCCCGAATTGCGCTCTAAATTTGCCAGAGAATACGGATTGATAAGTTTTCAATTCGTAAATATCTTCTTAGTTTTGGAGAGTTATATTTTAAAACTGACTGTTAGACCAGGATCAGTTTTTTTTTTAGCAGACTACTAAACAAAAAACAGAATTGTAACGAAAACGTTAAAGAATAGTTTGGGAAGATGTAAAATAGGTAAAAAAAAATTATAGTTTGTAAAAGATTCGATTGAAGTTCTTACAATGCATTCTTCTCTATTTAAACGTAGCTATTAAAAAGAAGGGTTGGTTGGTTGCAACAAGCAACTAGAAGATCCGGTTCTTTTCTAAAAGTTCCAACTTCTCCTTTACG
The DNA here is from genome assembly GCA_011037195.1 of Triatoma infestans. Classification (NCBI taxonomy): domain Eukaryota; kingdom Metazoa; phylum Arthropoda; class Insecta; order Hemiptera; family Reduviidae; genus Triatoma; species Triatoma infestans. Next base: position 49,770 of record JAAEAF010006491.1, on the reverse strand, counting down.
AACAGACAAAAGGAGGAAGGAAGGGAGATAACCCCTAGTATTATGTGTTCCACCCTCAATCGCTTGCTTTCCTGCATGTCCACCTCTTCTCGTCTACAATACTCTTTTTATTTCTTACATAGAAAAAAAATAAAAATTGAAATCACTAGCTATAGCTAAACAGTAGAAGAACTAGAAGCTGGAGAGAGCAGTATGCACTAGTTTATTCCCAGGTTATTTTCATACTAACACAGAGACACTACACCAATTGTTACTTGCAAAAACGCTGCTGTTTTGTTGGCGTTACTAGTAGAAAATCGTCTTCTTATACATTGAGAAGTTGTATGGTTGGGGAGAGGGCAAGTACTTCAAGGTCATCTTAAGGAGCTTTACTTCCCCCTTCTTAGTATTGTTGATCTCTCTACCGCGCTCGCATACACACACTCACACTCTCTGTATGGTCATCACCGGGATGTGATGTCCAGCAAACCGGTCATATTGCTCTCCCCCATCGGCGATATTCTTCTCTATCTGATACAATATTGTTCCCTGTTATACGAGTATATCTAGTATACTATTTTTATAGCAATAGTTATTTTATATTTTTATGACCGATATTCATTAAATATTAATCAATAAAAAACTATTTTTTGAACTACAATTCCCACGATATTCTTTAAGCTTTTTACGAAGTTCATCACCTTATTCATGTGTTTGAAAAGCAATGAAACAAAAAAAAAAATCTGATGTGAAGCACTCACACTCACTTTGTCTTACTCCAAATTAATACAATCTAATTAACACATAAACTTTAAAATTTTAAAGCGTTTACAATATTTAGTTGGGCTGGTGATAAAAACTGTGGTGGAAATTTTACTTGTCAAACTATGTCAAAACCAAGAAAGCTTGGGCAAATTTAAATTTAAACTGACCTCCAATACCCCTCCATAAACAATTTTTTTAGAAAAATATTTCAAATGAAAGTGATACGTTTCTAATCTATGGCAGCAAGCATTCCACGATTTCAAGAATACCGTTATAACAGTTTTCCGAGAAAATTCCAAAACCATCAAAAACATTTTCCACAAAATCGTACTTCTTGTTAACCGATTATCTTCAAATCTGGAATTCTATCAATGCTTCTAGTATGTGTCCAATATTACGTAGGTGGTAAAACCATATATTATCCTCAGATATTATTAAGAGGAAAGCATAACGCTACTGTTCCCCCAGAACCCCCCAAACACCAATTTTCCTGGAAAAATGTTTTAAACAAAAGTGGAAGGAATTTATGTGTGTGTAGATAGTGTATGGAGTTTAAAGAAAATCGTTGGAACTGTTTTAGAGAAAATCACGAAAAACTGGGAAAGCTATTGAGTAAAGTCGCACTTCCGGTCAATAGATTTTGTCCGGAAATATTCGTGTCTGATGCGGTGATAGTACATACACAGAATATCAAGTTTGAGCTTCCTGCGACTTTTTGTTTTTGAGGTTATTCTGTTGATACACACACAGACACACAAACACACACACACAGACTATTTGCTAAAAACTCTTAGTAAGAGTAAGAGAAAGTAAAAGATAGGTGAGAAACACTCCCACAACCCCCCTATTAGTGCTGTTAATACCATTATATAGACAATAATAAATTTTCTACAAAACTTCTAATATTACTCATTTGTCCTAACATTCTAAAAAGCAATCTCATTTCCTCTCATCGTAACATCCAATCAAAATTGTTCTATTATGGGAACGGCTTCTTTTCAAATTAATCCTCTCCTGGAAAAATTCCTTCCCGAACATTAGTTCGGATTTTGGGGCTGTCACTCCTCCAATCAGTAATACCATCAAGTTGTTGACGTCATCACGTCCGCCCTTGAGTGGAAACAATACAGTCCGGGTGGTTCTGGGATAACATAAATTGATAATTTATTCATTTTTTATAAAATGTATTGCATGATATTTAATTACAATAATTTGCAAAATTGTTTCTTTTAATATCCATCTAAGGCAGTGCAGCTCGCTGCGAACCTTGGCCTCCGCTAAAAACCCACTGCTCCTGCTCATGGTCCAACTATCTTGTTTAGGATCTTCCAATCTTTCTCTTTCCTTCCATCTTATAGTGTAGCTGTTTCTTAGGCATCTCGCTTACCATCTCTGGACATGGCCTAACCAACATAATCGTTGAAACTTCACGAATTTAAATGCACTCATTTGATCATAGAATCAGTGCTCGCCATCCCCGTTCGAATCTAATCTATCATAGAGTTCACAAAGCTCTCTCTCTCTATTGTGCTTAATTCTCCAAACATCTACATCTCTTAAAAATATTTTCCAAAATATTTTCTCAATAGCTTTCTTTCCAAGTTGTCCAGATGCTGTTCTTTCACTTTGCTCACTGCCCATGTTTCCGCTTCATAAGTGAGCATCGGTCTAACTAATGTTTTATACAGCATCACTTTTGTATTTCTGCTGATTAGCACTTTATCGGAAATGCTGTATAAGCCCATGATATGACCTGTTAGCTGCCAATATATGTCGGTTAATTTCATTTGTGAAGCTAGAGTCCACTAGAGAATCTCGGTAAACGAAGCTATCTACTCTTTCGAAATTATAATTCCCAATTTGGTGAGAGACGGCCATATTTGTTTGCTCTCCAACAACCATATTCTTGGTTTTTGCCTCGTTGACTACAAAAGTCCATCTTTCCCGCTGATATTTCTAAGACCAGAAAAGATCTTTGTAAATCCTCTGATGGTCTAAGTATAAGATCTAAATCATCAGCATAAGCCAAGAGCCGTGAAGATTTAACAAATATATTACCTGAATTTTGTACTTACTACTTTCTGGAGAGCAATATCGATCTGAAGTAGACAATAGACATATTTTCTTGAAACATAGCCCTACTTCCTCTCGAAAAGGCCCCTTAAATGAGTTCATCCGGAGAAATGTTCCAAATAAAAGTAGCTCTTTATATGTGCAGTTCACATAATTTAAAGAAAATCGTTGGAGTCGTCATAGAGAAAATAGCAGAAAAATGGAAAATATTTTTCAGTAACAACGCACTTCAGGTCATCCGATTTTCTTCAAACTCGGAATTTCAACATAATATTCGATTGTATTTAATATTATTTAAATGATAGAAATGTGTAATAAACTGCAATAGCACTTTAGAGGAAAATCTAACCCCACCACTCCGCCCTTAATGAATTTTTCCGGAAAAATGTTTCAAATAAAAGTTGCAGCTGTTGTTATGTCTAGTTGATATACTATGTTCAAAGGAAATCGTCGATGCAATTTTTGGGAAAAAGACGCAAAAAAAAGAAATACATTCAGTAAAATAGTACTTCCGGATGAGGAATTTTGACACATAACGTATTGTCAGATCCCATGGTAATGCCTAAACGGAATATCAAGTTTGAACTTTCTGCGATTTTTCGTTTTTGAGCTATGCTGTTCACATACACAATATTTGCTAAAAACCACTTTTTTTTTGACTCAATGCACTCAAAACGGATATTTCCGGTGAAAACTCGATATCGAAAATTTGACATGATTACAATACTTCCTCTCATTAGGGAAGTAAGGGAAAGTAATAATCAAGCCAAAACTGACAACAAAGAGTTAAGTAGAGAGTTGGTAATGATAGTTTAGTAATGTAAAGGGAGTTAGTGCGCGTAAAACACTAAAGGTGAAGGACCTTACTAAGGTGCTACAACCTGTCCGAAACTTCCGCCTGGCTTTTATATTATAGTTATAGGAAGGTTAATATTAGAGAGCACTAGAATAGTGGATAAAGGAAAAAACAATTTATACAATGTATAATGGGCGATGGAAATGTTAAAACATTGGATCAAAATATATTTTGTATTGATCTTTTTTTTTTGCAAACGAACGAATCAAATGGATGACCTTTCAGTTTCATTTTTATAAATCACTCTTAACGTATATATATTACATAAATAACACACCTGTTAATTTTAATCAACAGGTAAATATTCTGCTTGGTTTAAACAAAGTGAACGTGACATTTAAATAAAGGGCACACATATTACCTTTAAAGGAGAGAAAACAAAAATAAAAGCCTGGTGTGAAACACTCATACGACTTTCACATACTATCTGTTAGTACGTGTTGTTGTGTAAAACGACAAATTTTCTTTTTCGTTACCCAGGAAGTAACGACAAACTACCTACCCAGGAAGGAAGTAGAAGTGTGATTACATTACAGCCCAGAAGGCAGCGCTAACAACATTGAACAAAGCAAAAAACATTAGCAATTTAACACCACTAATTTCGCAGAAACTCCCCCCCTACAAAAAAAAAAAAAATAACAAAATTGTTAAATTTATGCAGTGACCATATCAAGGTTAAAAAAATATCGCAATGGTCATTTATGAGAAAATTCCGAAATCACTAAATGTTTACTTCGTACTGAATTTTATAACAATAAGAGAATCTAAATATTTAAAAAAAAAATTACTTTTTTGAGTAAAGCAAAACCTCCCCTTCTCCCCACTCAAAACTTCTTTAAATAAACTTTCTAGGAACAAAGTTTCAAACAAATGTGATAGTTCTCTGTGTATTCATAGTTAGAAAAACAATTCAAAGAAAACCGGTCGGTTAATTTTTTTTTTTTTGTCGAAAAACGCGTAAACTTAAAAAAATACTGTTCAGTAAAACAGCACTGGGTGCAGCATTCTTACAACTTTCCGGGGCGTGTTGAGCTCTGTCTTCACTTTCTCATCACATTCTCCCACTTCTTCCAACAGTGACCCCAGATATTCAAATAACTTTACTTTACTACACCTTCCATTTTCCACATAAACATCATCTTTTTCATTTCCTTCAATAACCATATATTTCGTCTTGGTGCTGTTAATTTTCATTCCCCAGGCTGTGTAGATTTCATTTAATTTACTCAAGATCAGCTCGAGATCCTCTTTATACTGGGCAATCACCAGCTGGTCGTCTGCGATGAACGGCTATTTTGTCAATGGCAGGTTTTTCGGCTGAGTTATTTGCAGAAACCCCAAGTTCCTGAAGACCTGGTTTGGCCAGTTTCTTCTGTAAGATAATGCTTGGAAAAAGGGAGAAAAAAATGTTGAATCCAAATGAAATATTTTAGCCCACATCTTTTCTACACTATTACTCCATGGAATCAGAGATATGGGCAAATGTATTGGTCGAACTGAATCGAATCACTTGCTAGTGATAAAAACAAAACATATACATATTATATGTTCAATCTATCTTGAAATCACAAGATCTAATCACAGATCAACTAATCACAGATCAACTAATCACAGATCCAATTAAACTAGTGGGCAACAAAGTAGGAGGTAGATAAATTAAAAACTTATATATCATGGACGATGTCACCCTTGTTCCACCTAGTTAAAGTAATAACATAGTGTTTGGCTGTAATAAAATAATAATATAGACATTGCTTTCTAAATATTACAGTTACTACAGATGGTAATAAAAAGACAATTATATTTTTAAATGTGTTCTAGTTGTTAGTCTTTATTTACACAAATGAAATTCAAGGAATAGTTTACCATTTTTTTTCTTTGTTTAATTAACTTTGCCCCACATTTTATGTATTTTAATAAGTTCTAATGTAATGTTGCTAATTAGTTTTCACGATATGCTAAAAGTTTATCTATTTTCCTAAGTTAAAAAGGAGGTTAATAAGAATTTAAAAAAAAAAACTATTAATGAAATCTTTTTCAAAATTACGGAATAATTAGGTTATCGCAGTAATGTATTGATGGAATTGATCTTCAGTAAGGATCAATCTATCCCAGGTAATTTAACTTTCTTTCATCCGCCTTCCCACGAATCGCTTTAAGGCCACCATTTGTTGCCAAGACAAGAGACAGGCAGACAAATATATTTATACTGTAAACCAGAAGAAAACGCCAATAACACTAAAGAAAACTGAAATGACACTTTAAAGACAAACTGAAGGTTACCGTTTCCACCAGAACCTCCCAAAAAATATTCATTTTCCCAGGCATTTATACCATTTTAGGTCTCCAATCACACAATTTCCTCTATGTCCCCGACTGGCATCCATCCGGTGCAGATGCTCCAACCAGCGCAGTCTGCCTGTCTTTGCTGTGGCCACAAGATCATCCTCCTCCCTGTAAAGCTCTCTTAGTTTCTTATTCCTCCTTATTCGGTATACTCCATTTTCCTGGATAGGCCCATTTATCGTCCATAACACCTTCCTTTCCCAGGTATTTAACTTTCTTTCATCCGCCTTCCTTAAGGTCCAGGTTTCGGAACCGTACAAAACTACTGGTCTGAGGATCGTCCTATAAATGGTGGCTTTTGCCTGCCTTGACATGCATTTATTTCGGAGTGTCGGCAACAAGGCTGCATAAAATCTATTTCCAGCGCTTATTCTACTCTTAATATCCTGGCTTACGTCGTTTTTGCACGTTAGTAAGCTGTCGAGATACTTGAAATCTTTTATAGCCTTAAAGCGATGTTCAGTAACTTGTAAGTCGCCGTATCTCCTCAATCTTCTAGTGGTCACCATATATTTAGACTTTTCCTCATTTATTTCTACCATATCTTGCGGCTCCTTCCTCTAATTCTCCCAAAGCAATTTTTATTGCAGCTGCCAATCTTGCAACAATTGCTACATCATCGGCATAAGGAAAAAGCTGCGATAGGCGGTTATAAATGCTACCCCCGGGGATTCTCGGTTATATTAGGACAGCTACTTCCAGAATTAAATTAAAGAGAACAGGGGACATCGGATCTCCCTGCCTCAGCCCCACATTTACAGTATTACAGCATTACACATTTACAGAATACTTTGAGTGTCAGAGTATTCTGAATGACTGCTTTTGCCGTGGTTATGGTCAAGGCCATTTTTACCAGTCTGATCAGCTTGGCTGGTATCTGGAGTTTCCTCACACAACTAACAAGTCCTATCCGGGAGACTCTGTCATACGCATCTTAAAATCCTCATAAATTTGATGGAGGTCAATATTATTTTCATAAAATTTGTTCATCGACATCCTCTTTGAAAAAATCTGATCGGTCGTGGATCTTCCCTTGCAAAAACCACACTGGTAGTCCCCTAAATGTCTTCAGCTCTATCGGAGATTCTTTTGGTAATTAGCACTGCTAACACTTTATATGCCGAAATAAGAAGAGCTGTACCGCGGTAGTTCGTGCATTCAGCTTACTTCGCTTCTTGTGCAAGGGACAGACCAAAGCATTATCTCTGTACAATCCATTATTCCTCTCACTACCAACCCTCTTCGAAGACTCAGGCGGTAATGACCCCCTAGATTGGCAGTCATAATGCTTGATTAGCTATCTTACGGCTACCAATATTGGATGGTCGCCGTTCAAGTTATCACGCTAGTGCGTGCATGTTTATGTATGTATATATATATATATATATATACAGTAGGTAATTTTCATTTCATCATTTTGCATTTTTGTGTATGCAGTTGAAAAAAAAAGGCATTCATATGTGTAGATAATACACAAAGTTTAGAGAAAATCATTCGCCATTTTTGAGAAATACGCGAAAAACTAAAGAAGAAGAAAAAAAGTGTTTCAACAGTGACACTTCCGGTTGTTGTATTTAGAAGATCTTAAAACCTTCATGGTAGCACCGAAATTGAATATCAAGTTTGAGCTTCTTGTAACTTTTCATTTTTTAGATACTTTGTTTACACTTGGAGACATCCAGATCCACGAACAAAAATTCTCAAAAAAATGTATTTCCTACTAAATTTCAATTTTGTAAATTTGACACGATCCTCTTATTAGGACTAAGAGAAAGTAAAAATATAATGTATTAATATAATATGTAATAATTGTGATTAAATCCTCAGGATATCACAGTTTTATTTAGTACATCTCAGGGACGGTTGTCAACACTAAAGCATCATCACCTTCAGCCTTTATTTACATTACAACCTGGTCAACTAAAAATTATTTAACTAAATTACTAATTATAACCTCCTATTGTTTATAACACATTAATTAAATATTAAGAATGTAAGAACAAAATTTTTTTAATTTGTATTTATTTATTCATTTATTTATTTTTAATTTTACATCTGTACAAAATGTTAAAAATGATTTAGGAAAGAAAGCAATCACATGGGCTTAAAGGAGGAGAGTAGCAACCCATTGGTCATACTCCGTCGTTGCAATGCGCTAGTTACGCGTATTCAATCAGTCAGGAGGCCACAGCCGGTTTGAGCGTTCGAGGTGGATTTCCAGGGATGTTTTTGTGGTGGACAGTCGCGGATAAACGGTTTAGAATGAGTGAACAGGTTCAGATGGAACTTACAATAACGGGATTGGCCACTTCTTTGATAAAAACGGGATATTTAGATCTTTATGAACGGTGTGTATTGGAAACATAGTATGGAGCAATGATTGTTTTGCCTAGAATTTTGGATTGGATTATATGGACAACGTTTGGCTGAACCCATACAGTTCAATGCTGTAGGTGTAGATGGGTTTTATTATAGCGGTGTATTTATGTCTTTTTGTTAGCCAGTATTAGTTGAGAACGGATGTCTAGTATTCAGTTTGTATCGTATTTGTATCGTGGCTTTCTTCTTGTCTCTTAAGTCTAGTGTGGAGATTCCAGATAAGTTTTTTGTCTATGAGAAGTCCTTTGGTTTACGGTAGGGGGAGAATATTGTTGTTGAAAGTGATAGGAGGTAGGGTGGGATCACGTTGTGGGTGAAAGTTATGTGTTGAGATTTTGGTACGGTAGTTTTATTCTCCACTTGTTGCACCATGATTTGAATGCACCAAATAAAACTGTATTTAATTGAGGAGTTAGTCACAATTATGGCCCGCAAGGGATATCTTTTGCATGCAGTGACTTGGAGAGTAAAGACCCTACGGGTTACCATACAGCTCAGTACTCCATGCACTTCGTCAGAGCAGTACACAATACGTTTAAAGTACATACACTTTACCCTTCACAGACAAGGACAAATATAATACACAAACTAGGATCTCCTTCCTTAGTTAATTGGCATAAGCTAAGGGAGAAGGAAGGAATTAGCACAGTGGTAGCGCGCAGGACTAGCAACGCGTAAGTTCAAATCCAGCAAGCAGCAGCTTCCTAGGAGCCTCTACAACTCACTGTCCGGTGACGGGCAGTGTTGTCTGTAGTTAGAGAACACTGCTCGAAGGCGGCGGTGCACTGAAAAGGCTCCAGGGGCACAATAAATCTTTCAGGTCGCAGCGCAATAATCCCCTATAACAATCTAATCACAATTATTACATACTTTAGTATCATTCTCACTAATTTAAAAGAATAATATAATAATTATTGGATATTCAAAACTGGGACAATTTAATTTAATTTTCCCACCAGGTGATATTTATTACTTTAGAATTATTGTTTATTGAAGTTCAGTGTTTCATTTCAGCAAGCCTACCTTGTCATAATTAGAAAAGCATACTATCTCTCTCTGGTTGTTAAATTTGCACATGCAGGTCATACACATGCATACAAAACCTCTCTTCTCATATATACACACACACACACACACACTTATACTCCTATAAAACACTATGTCCCTCTTACATCAAGTCCTTGACACAATTGCCTACTTGCATCATTCTCTAGTTCTCACCACCATGAAGTATATTTTATAACCTGTACCACCCACCACCAGCAAGCCAGTATCTTTTCCACAATTGAAACGAGAGCCTTTCTTTTATTTCACCAGAAAGAATGGAGAAGAAGAAAAAGAAGGAAGCTAAGCTTGGAAAAGAGAGAAAATAGTGAAAACAAAGAGGAAGTTGAAAACTAGGACAACCAGAGAGGTGAAGGCAAAAGACATCTCGTCAGGGTGGAGGAAGTTTTCTGATCATTTTATCTCTAGTATGTACTACTCTCTCTTCATCAACTACAACATGCGCAGACATAACAAAGTTAAAAAGAGATAGAGTGAACAGACATGCACACAAATACACACAGAAAGTGTACTCACGCCAAGCCAACCTAAAACCATAACCCTCCCCGTGTACCGCCCTCTACCGAACTTGCAACCCTTCCATAGCTATCTAGCACTCTCTACCGATCTTGGTGGTGAGGATCTCTCCTCTAGTGCAGAAAGCTGTGCTATATAGTCAGAAGATATCCTGCACACACACACACACACACACACAAACACACACAGGCGCCGCACCATATACCCAAGGAGACATGCGCGCTCCTATCGAACTGTCTGTAAAGCGCCTGTATCCTCCCTTCTTCGTAGTTACTAGAGCATACTACCTTCCACTACGACCAGCCATAGGCAGCCAACACACTACCTTCGTCCTTCGTCCAAACTACCGTTGCTGGAAGGATGATGGCCACTAGAGATTGTATAGAATTTGGTCGGTACGCATTCAGTGAGTTTCTGGAATACGCCGCTAAACATCCGACTAAATTGTTCACTCCAACAAAATACTCTGGTTTAAAACACTCACAAGGATTAATACAATTATATATCAAATGACCGATTTCCTTTAAATCTCAAATTATACATATTTAACCTAACATAAATATGGAGGTGGTGAGGGATAAGTACCTGTCCTACTAATCTTGGCAGGTAGAGAAGTGATTGTATTGTAGCCCAATAGAGCGCACCAAGAACAAACTGAAACAACTGCATATAACACCACAAATTCCTCAAAACTATCTAAAATCAACTTCCTTTTTGGAAAAATGTTTCAAATAAAAGGTTAAAGGAAATTCCGTATAACTCAAAAACCTATTCCGTAAAGTCGGACTTCCGGTTATCCGATTTTATTCAAATTTGGAATTCTAACAATGCTTCTAATGTATATTAATATTAATAAGTGGAGGAACCATACATTGTATTGAAGTAGTACTCCATAGGGAAGTTTAACGTTATTGTTCTTCCAGGAACCACCCAAAATATCATTTTCCCAGAAAAATGTTGCAAATAAAAGTGATAGGTATTTATGTGTGTAGATAGTAGACGAAGTATTAAAACACAAAAAATCGTTGTGGCCTTTTTCATAGAAATCCCGAAAAACTAAGAAGATTATTCTGTAAAGTTGCTCTTGCGGTTGATGGATTTTGACAGAAACCTTCGAGTAAGATGCAATGGTGGTAGCACCTAAACGGAATACCAAATTTGAGCTCCCTGCGATTTTTCATTTTTGAGATATTCTATTAAATCACACACGCCCACACAGTCACAGACTCAAACACACGTACGGTAAAAGCATTTTTTCCAGAGAGGGTTTGAACAGCGAAAGGCTTGTCCCTTCCTACAAATTCAAGGGATCCTTGACAAATGCATATTTCCGGTAAACACTCAATTTCGAAAATTTACGGCAATAAGAGAAAAGTAAAAATAAAAATACAAAATGCATGACCTGCAACCACAAAAATGAATTTCGTAACATTAGAAAATGTATTTATGGTAGAATAATGTATTAAAAATTCAAACTGAAATGAGTGGGAGAATGAAAGAGAAAGAGAGAGACAGAAAACTGCTGCAGCCGACAGAGAGCTCTCCGTGATGGTAGCGTGCATAACATCCGCAAATTGCAAGTCACGTTCAGGTCAAGTGCACGCCAAGCTGTTTTCTTCCTTATTGCATTTACTTTTTATTAAGAATAATTTATTGTGGCCGTTGGTATAAGTTGAGAGGCGCCTCTCCTTGCTAACTGAGAACATTCATTTCATCATATTTCCTTCCACCTAATTTTAACACGGTCAATTTAAATATTCATTAAATTGAAACTGCGACAATTTCAGTCCGGATATAGAACTTGCTGACGTCAATTTCTTCACCTACAAATGAATTCTGGTAGTTTGTATGATTTAAAGTTGGAATGATACCCACAAGAGTCTCCAGTGGACTTCTCTAAGGAAGTAATTGGGATCGTTTCCGATTTTCGAAATTGAGTTTTCACCGGAAATACATGTTTTCAGGTTGCCCAAATAATCAATCCACATGCCATCATCACTGTGAACATCGCGTATAAATCGAATGAAGAAGTTATAAGTAAGTGGGAGGCGTGAGAAACTTCTATCTTATCTTTTTTACCAAATTGCAACGTCACGCAATCCTATTAGCCTGCCTTCTTGATATAAAAGTGTGTTCAGGTGAATTAATATGTTAGATTGGGAGGAGAATGAAAGGAATAGAAACCACCGACCTACCAATATCTGGCATTTTATTCGTCGTAGCTTGGTTCTATTTTATTTATTTATGCTATTAGCCTCAATTAATTATTGCAACAGAAACTTCAAGTTGACGTCAACTCTCAATAATGCAAACTATATATCCGTACTCTGACGATAGATAAGTATCTAAATCCGGTGATTGTTAAAAAAAAAAAAACTGGTGTGAAACACTCACACGACTTTCTCCTACTTCTTTTAATGCGATTATATATAAAGTGATTTAAATTTTAAATTTTGTTCATTTGTCCTACCATATATATGCAGGAGAATTGGAAACAAGTGCCAACCTATCAATCGAGGCATTTAGAAAATGATTACATTGTGTTGACTGCTATAATACTGAACAAATTTGAATTTTAACGTCTCAAGATTCCTCGGAAAATATTACAAATAAAATTTATAGATTTATATTTGTGCAATTAGTATTACAAATTTAAAGGAAATCGTCACAGTCGTTTTCGAGATAATTCGATAAAAACGTAAAGACCTATTCTGTAAAATCTCACTTCCGGTCAACCGATTTTCTTCAAATTTGGAATTCTAGCCATGCTTGTAATGCGTATTAATATTATACAGACTGTTGAACCAAATATTGCAATGAAGTTGATATTTTAGAGGAAAGCTTAACCCAACTTAGTTTAAATCGTTAATTTAATTTAATTTAAATTTATTTTATATATTTTATATTTTATTTTGGTTCGTTAATTGTAAAGTAAATCTCCCTCCAACAACAGATTTTAAAAATTAGACCCCCACGTGTTGTGTGTCCATTGTGAGGAAAATTTGCCCTTTAACAACCCAAACATATGTCTTCCCACCCAGCTGACCATACCCCTTGACCTAGTCTAAGACTTTAGTTTTAAATACAGTTAAACCAGTCAGTGTGAAAACTAATTTTGCTCTGTGCAAGTCTGTGTAGCCACACTGTCTGAAAAACGCATCCTGAAGATGGGCGAACGTTCGAAACCGGTCGATGACCACAAAATGAAGCAGGCTACCACGGAAAATGTCTCCGATGCTTTCCAGCTCTGCGGAACCAACCACCACAACAACTTAACCCAACTGACCCCCCCCCCGAACCCACTCCGTCGGCCAAAAAACTATTTACCCGATATGTATTTATATATATGTAGATAGTATACGAATTTTTTAAAGAAAATCAGTTGGAACCGTTTTCGAGAAAATTCATGAAAAACTGTAGTAAAGTCTAACTTCCGGTTGATGGATTTTGCCCGAAACTTTCGTATCAATTGCTGTGGTAGTATCTAAATGGAATGTGAGCTTCCTATGGTTTTTCGTTTTTTAGATATTTTTTCCTAATACATGCACAAACGCACATATATACATATATTTGCAAACCATTCGCTAAAAACAATTTTCTCAGACTCAGGGGACCGCAAAATATGTATTTCCGGTGAAATCTGAATTTGGAAAATTTGATACGATCGCTTCTAACTAGAAAGTAAGTGAAAGCATAAAACTTCACGGCGGTTAAAATCCCAGATTGCGTTATCTAACATTGCGGGCCCAACCATTTAGAAAAATACGTAAATGTTAATTTGAAGTTAATTTTCTCTTGATTGAGAAAGGCCTTATTGAGAGAAGCGCTCATATGACTTTTTCTTACGGCAATCAATAAGTGGCAAATTTTCTTTGAAATTGTCATGTTTACAAAACAAAACAAAAAAGAATTAGCTGGTTATTTATACAAGTCCCGGGTATGACTTGTATGGCATCACTTTCTATTTCAATCACTAAAGCTCGATTCGCCAGTGTAACCTGTCTGACAGGTCCCCCCCCCCAGAAAAGCCTTAAAATCAACTTTTTGGGAAGAAAAAAATGTTTTTAAATAAAAGTGATACGTTTTTATCTTTACAGTTAACAATTGCAAGATTAAAGCAAATCGTTACAGTCGTTTTCGAATTTTTAATAATATTATACAGTGGAAGTAAAGCCGTTAATTATGGTACTTTAAAAGAAACCTCAACGTTTACTGCTCCTCCAAACCCACTCCAAAAGATGTATTTACCCAGGAAAATGTTTCAAATAAAAGTGAGAAGAATTTATGTGTAGTTATAATATAGCAAATTTAAAGAAAATTGGACATTTTCTTAAATACTTCAGAAAATTTTTTCTTTAGAAATATAATCAAGAGAATTGTGTCACTCTGTCATAGATTTAGTGTACGAGTTTGACGTTTTTTTTTTTTGTTTTTTTAATTTCTTTTCTTTATTCTAATAATGACACCATTACAATAGCGGTAGTTACCCGTTGGCTAACAAAATATTTTTATAAACACGTTTCCCCATATTGGTTGGAAGTTAGTTCCACAAACTAGTTGGCAATCTATTCCAACAAAGTTGCAATTGTTTCTGTATCTTTTCTATTTTAGTTGTTCATTTCTAGAAACTAGATATAAACACACACAACACAAATATATATATACTAGAGAGAGAGAGAGAGAGAGAGATAGTGTGAGGAGAAGAGAGAAGCAATAAGTGACCGGATAGTTGAAAATTGTTTTACTTGGCTATAATAATACTAACCATCTCTAGTATTATTACCATTGTAGCTTGTTTTCTGTATCTTTAATGGTCTTATCATTTCTCTCATAATTCTCTAATAATAAGGCTGCTAATAACAATATTTTCTAGTATTACGTTAACATTTACTTCCTCTTACTTCCTGGTAAACAGGAAGTGTTGCGGATCTTGTCCAATTTTTGAAATTGAGTTTCCACTGGAAATACATGTTTTGAGGTCCTCTGAATATTAAAAAAATATTTTTAACGATATTCTCTGAGTGTATGTGATGGTATGAACAAAACCCGTCAACCGGAACTGCCCTTTTACCCAATGGTTTCCTTATTTTCTGTTTTAAGTGATTTTCTCGAAAATGGATCCAAACGTTTCTTTAAACATCGTATAATTAATTAATTACATAAATGCCTATCAGTCTTATTTGGATTTTTTTTTTTTGGTTGGAGGGCTGCAATGTTTAGGTTTTCTTCACAACGTCATTTCAGTAAAATCTAAATTCTATCACCTGTATAATACGAGTATTAAGATATATTAGAAGCAGTGCCCGAATTCCAAATCTGGTGAAAATCGTTTAACCGGTAATACAACTTTACAGACTTGGTTGTAGTGAGTTTTGGAATTTTCTTGAAAACGGCGCCGACGATTGATTTTCTTTAAAATTGAAATGCTAACTGCACAGATTACATTAAACGAGACTGAAAGAAAAGTGGTAAAAAGCCTTATTCCACCGCGATCTACACAAGAAGGTCTATTGTAGATCCTCCACAGTTTAGAGTACGTCTACGTCCTTTTAAACTGACCTAGCTGTGCTGAAAGCGGCTCTGTCATAAAGTCGATGGCTTCGATATTGCTTACTCCTAACTACAGAAACTTTATCCTCGCCAGGCCTAAAATGTCCCGTCAGTAGCCTTGCAGTTATTCTTATACTTAAGTAAGGTCCCTAGTGAACTTAGACAAGTGTTTCTCAATAAAGAGTTTCGGCCTGGCTCTGTCCTAGTGTTCCCTTCCACCCTAACAGATATTGGTCTTCCATCCAACCTTTAATAGACGTTTGAATCAAGGCTGAACTGCTCAGATATAAAAATATGATATCTGGAATTTGTTTTTCCAGAAAAACTGTTTGAATGCAGTTCGTGGGAAACTCTGACATTAGATTTCCGTATTATTCAGATTGGATACAGTTGCTGCCTTCTGGATTACAATGTGAATCAACATATATTCCCACCATTTCTATAGTATTGTAAGGGCTACTTTGTGTACTTTAAGAAAGTGTGTGAGTGTTTCATACAAGATTTTCTTTCTGGCTCTTTGAACTTACCTATTGGGTTATTGTTTACCGCTCTGATGAAATAGCCAGAATGACGGCATGACCTGAAAAAAAAGTACATATACGTAATAAGTACGAAAAATAAATGGATATAATAATAATAATAATAATAATAATAATAATAATAATAAAATGTTATGCAATACATAACTTTCACTGACACTGTACCCACATCCTAAACCAGTGTCGTAAGTAAAAATTAGGAAACTAGGAATTAATAGCGGTTGTTGGTAAAAACAGAAATTCTGCAACGGAAAAATTGCGTTATGTTAACCACACACACACACACATAGAAACATACACTATCTCTCTCCTCTCTCTTTCTTTCTTTCTCCGAAAAAAAATCACCCTCAGCCAAGCAATGAATCTCTGGAACTTTATCCTTCATAGTGTGCTTATTTTTATTGTTCCTTATCGGTTTCGGATTTTCATCCTTGGTCAGAATAAGGCTATCAAGTTCGTGTAAAGAGTTAACTTCAATTGTATGTTTCTGTTACTCCCCACTTGTTGGGTGTATGCGGGAGGTATAAGGTTATGTGCTAATAAATATGCCTGTGTTTCATAATAATAAACACATTCCTAAGAAGCCTTTTCCAGCAATCTAACGGTCTGATTTTAATAACTCAAGATATCTTTAATCTCTAACTCCCCCAAGTATTGATAGTATTGCCCTCGCAAAATATGCGGAACCTCGTATTAGTGAAACGGGGACATTGACCCAGCTAGTGGTACCCAGTCTAACATCCACTACCACTATAACTATCAGTTGTATTCCAGTCAGGGATAGAATATACTTCAAGTTATACCCTGTCTTATATCTTTTATAAATCTCTTAGCGTGAAGACAACCTTCCGTGTCTCTCCAGTTCCGTATTCCTCCATTGCTTGACTTCCCTGTTGCAAAATTTGGACCACAAAACGGTAGTGAGGATCCTACTTTAGCCAACTCTATACCCGCATCCGGCTTCCCAGAAGAGTTCCATTCGGCTCCTCTGAGCAAGGCCATTAAGTCTTCTCTTACATTCACCCACTAACTTAGAGCTCTAACATTTAGTGTGTAATTAGTATACGAAGTTTAAAGAAAATCATTGAAACCGTTTTCTAGATAACGGCAAAAAAAGATAAGTGCAAAAAAAGTAATAATAAAAAAATGGTAAAGACGCACTTGTGTCTGGTAGATTTTGAACCAAAATATTATTGTCGGGTTCCCTTGAAGCACATAAACGAAATATGAAGATTGAACTTTTTGTGTTTTTTTATTCTGTTTTCATGGGGATCTCAGAACATGTGTTTTCGATGAAAACTTGATATTGATAATTTTACAAGATCTTCCTTATACTTCTCTCTTTACCAGAAGAATAAAAAAAACAGTACATTTTCAGTGATTCAAAAAATTAATTGTTTAATTTCATTAAAATATGGCGGCAGAAGCGAACAATGTAAGATAATTTGTAAAATCATAACAATGGCTACAAAATAATTCGTAACTTAATTAGTTACAGATATAAAAGTGAAAGGTATTTACACAGTTTTTACTTTCCCCCCTGGTGGCGGGATTACCAAACATCAGTGAAAAGATTTCGAACTACTGTAAGTTGCTGACATGCTTCCACTCCCCACTCCACTCTTGCCTATCCTACTTTCACTGAGTGAAGTAATTTCACTTTTGCCTTTCACAATTCCTTTTCAAATTCCACAGCAAGTGAAAGACTAAATAAAAAAAATTTGCCCATTGTTTGGTGAAATTCCATTATTATCCTCCATTATAATTGTATTCTACTTTAATACAATGTTAGTATGGATTATTCCGTATTAATTCTTAATGAGTTAATTAGATTTTAAAGGGAAATGTAAAGTTAATGATTGGAAAGTTAAGTTTGTACATTTCAGTTTTCCCAGAGTGAAAGGTAAATTTAAAATATCTTAAAGTGTTTAAGAATTATAATGAGATTAATAAGTGGTAATCGCATAAATACATCAATGTCTAAAATTGGACTACCTCAACTATATTGAACGTGCTAATCGCTACAGATAATGAAAGTCGTGTACGAAAGCCAGCACTAAACAATCTGTAACAGAGAAATTAAACAATGGAGGAAAAGAGATTTGGAGTAATACTGAGGGGATACGGTGAGGTTCCTCCAAGCTAAATGACTAATAAAAGGTATAAAACAGAGGGACTTGATGTATCTTTTCTCGCTGAGTAGGATATAACTGAGAGACGTAATGGGTGTATGGACTGGACACTCTTCGTAGCCAATCATTTACTCAAAATAGGCAGAACGTCTAGTCCTTTGTGTCAGAAATTTGACGACGGTGTCAGGAAAAGGATGTACTACTACCTAGGACAGTGTCCCCATTTCGTTAATTCTAGGTTTCGCATATTTGGGAACACAAAACTCTTCAGGGAATGCTTAGGAGTTAGAGTTTAGGATTTCTTAAGGAATTGTAGTTAGACCGGTAGATTACTGAGACAAACTTCTTAGGAGCGTGATTTTTTTTTCCTGGCAGGATGAGACGCTTTAGGTGGATGCCAGATGCATTGGTGGTTCCTTAGCGGAAGTACCAAGTTTGACTTTCCTGTGATTTTTAGTTTTTGAAATACTTTGTTCACACTATACACACACGCACATACAGACTCGCTAAAAAATTTTTTGTTCGTATTCGCGGAACATCAAAACATACATTTCCGGTGAATTGCTTCCTCAATATCCTTTAACAAATAACGACGCCAAATATTGTACAATATAAATATTATTAAATTATTGATAATGTAATAATGTAATGTATTGATAATGTAATAATGTAATTAAACAACAAAATGAGGCAAGGAAGATCAAAACATTTTGATGAAGAAATCTAACAAACTTTGTGTGTGACTGTCTCACTTTCCTTTTTTTTTTTCAGGACATCTTCAAGTGGGAAATATTTTTATTATATTACGTTAACGTAATTTTCCACGCTCTCTGATTTGTTATGCTTCAATTGATGAACAATGGTGATTCTTGCATTAAATAAAAACAAACAAAGTGTTGTGACACACGGCTGTTTTTTTTTTTCACATTACTAAATTGGTCCAATGAAAGTGAAGATGATGGATTTTCCCGTCACACACTTCTATTGACAAACACACAAATCCAAAGCAGTAAAAAATAGCTTTCTAATTTCTAATTGAAGACTAACAATTGCACTCGCAACAGATTTATAGATTTATATCTGTGCAGTTAGTATTCCAAATTCAAAAGAAATCGTTATAGACGCTTTTGTGAAAATTCCCCCCAAAAAAACTCAAAAACCAATTCTGTAAAATCGCACTTCCGGTTAGCTGATTTTCTTCAAATTTGAAATTGTAGCAATGTTTCTAATGTATATTAATATTATAGAAGTGGAGAACCATACATCATATTCAAGCGGTACTTTAGACGAAAGCTTAATTCAAATAAAAATTACTTCAGACTCCACCAAAATGAAAATGTTTCAAATTGTAGGGATTCATGCGAGTAACATAGTATGGGAAGTTTAAAGAAAATCGTTGGAGCTATTTTCGACAAAAATCACGAAAAACTGAAAAAAAAAAAAACAAGTTTGAGATGTTGACGGAAACCTTTGAGTCAGATGCTATCGTAGTAAATAAACTGAACACCAAGTTTGAGCTGCGTATTATCTTTCGTTTTTGAGTTGTTTTGTTCATTCACAGACAGACTATTCACTAAAAACATGTTTACTATCTATTACTCCTACTAGTAACAGGAAGTATCGCGATAATCTCAAATTTTCGAAATTGATTTTTCACCGGAAAGGGTCGAGGTGTACCACTCACCACGAATGTTTTTTTTAGCGAAAGGTCTCCAACTCTCTTTCTGTATATTTTTGCGTGTGTAAAGAAAATATCTCAAAAACGAAAAATATCGCAAGAAGCAACAACTTGGTGTTCCGTTTAGTTGCTGCCACGCATCTGACATGAAGGTTTCGGCGCAAAAATCCATCAAGCAGGAAGTGCGACTTTGAACCGAATGGTTACTTCATTAATTCGAAAACGGCTAGTAAACTTTGTATACTATCTAGAATCATAAATATCCTCCTATAATCTTTATTTGAAACATTTTCCCGGGAAAATCTATTATTTGGGTTCATTCTGAGGGAACAGTATCATTATACTTTCCTCTAAAGTATCACTTCAGTAAGTAAGCCACCTATATAAACATAAGAAGCGTTGTTTTGGTGTTCGTTACGACCGCTGTATTCAATGTTGTAAATTGGATGTTGAGCTTCGGTCATACAAAAGAACTCTTTTTAAATTTCTACTGACGTTTCGGCAAATTTATTGCCTTCTTCAGGGTCTGTACAAAGGTTTTAATACAAATAAAAAAAAAAAAAAATTAGAAAAACAACATAAAATATGAACTTTTTTTTTTGTTTATTTAGAAATTTACAATCTGTATTACATATAGACAATGAGTAAATAGGATGTTGAATAATGAAACTGTAGGCTGTGAGAAGACAGGAGGAGAGAAACTACTCAGCGGTAGCACTCTCTACGGGATACCAGTAGCACTGATCAGTCCCGAAGGAAATCTCGAGGCCACTGGCGATTCAAACGGCGAGATGGATGTTGAGGGATGGTAGTGGAGCTTAGAGATTGTACAAAGGGATTAGAGCAAAAGGCGAGAGTAGTAATGCAGTTTATGATATTTTGTCTTGGCAAGTTGTTGTACGAAAGGGATGTTGAGGTCATTATGGAGCGTAAGGTTTGAGACGTAGAAAGGAGTATCAACTGTCTGTCGAAATAGGTTAGATTGGAATGTCTGAATGGTACGTAAGTTTGTAGGTTTAGCTGATCCCCACAATTCAAGTTCGTAAGTCCAAATTGGTTTGATTATAGAAATATATATCAGTCTTTTGAGTTCTGTAGGTAATTTGGATTGTCTTCCAATAAGTCTGTAAAGAAGTTTGGCCCTTTTAGTCAGTGCTTGTCTTTAAAGGTCTTGTGTGCGGGAAAATATGAACTTAAAATAAATATTTTCAAAATAAAAATTTTTGATTTGAAAATAATTTAATTTTTTATATAATTGAAATAATTATAGTTTTATATTTAATAATTGAAAATAATTAATTTTTTATTTGCATTAAAACCTTTGTACAGACCCTGAAGAAGGCAATAAATTTGCCAAAACGTCGGTAAAAATTAAAAAAGAGTTCTTTTGTGTATGACCGAACCTCAACATCCAATTTACAACATTAGAAGCATTGTTAAAATTAGAAATTTGAAGAAGATCGGTTAACCGGAAGTATGAAATTAGAAATTTGAAGAAGATCGGTTAACCGGAAGTATGATATTTACAGAATAGATTTATGAGTTTTTTGGAATTTTCTATAAAACGCCCATTTATGCTTTTCTTTACACTTGGAATAATAATTGATCAGTAATGACCTTATCATCTTTATTTTTATCACCACTTGCATATTTATATCACTACTTGCACTTAATATTTAAGTTAGGACTGATGAACAAAATTTGTCATTTTATATATAACTGTATTACGAGGAATAAGAGAAAGTAATGTGAGATTTTTTGGGGGGTATTTAGTGGGGGGGGGGGGCCTTAAAACATGTATTTCCGGTGAAAACTGAATTTCGCAAATAATACAGGATCGCAATGCTTGGATAGAGGTGGTAGCGATGAAAATAAATAAATATTAAGTCAACTATTTAAAAGAGGAATGTAATGCAGTAGCATCAGCGCGATGGAAGGAAGTGATGGTTATATATATATATAAAAGGGCGCGCCAAATAACTGGGTCATGTGGAGTTTGGCGGGAATCGATCCGAGGGCTGTCTGGTAAGTGAGACAGAGAGTGCTTCATCTGTTTCTCTTGTCACTCTGACACTCCCCCCTCACTCTCTCTCTCTCTTCTGGTTCACGCTAGTGTACTCCTGTATACTAGCGTAGCGCCAACACAGATATATATATAGGGCGAGGTCTTCCAAATGTTCCAGGCAGCAGCTCCCTCTTCCAGCGTCAGCACAACGTACACACGCGCACACTAGAAAGGCACAGAGAGAGAGAGAGAGAATTCCACCTGAGAATAGCTTCTATCTTTGTAGGCCGTTCCTTCTCTGTTCTCTATTATTTTCTGTTGGTGGAATAAGAGAGTAAGAGAATTTTTCTACCTGAGTCTGGGAGGTTAGGGTTGGTTGGAGGATCTGAGTCACCACATAAAACAGCCTTTCCTTAGATATACCGCCCATCACGTGTACCATACATGGTAACATCACTATATTTCCTTTCTTCACTCTATTCACACAAATACTTAGTACATTACTATATTTTGTTAACAAAATGGAGGAACTCTATATAGTGGAGTAAAGATATTCATCTCTTACGCCAAAATTTTTATTAAACAAATCTGGTGTGAAACACTCATACGACAATCTCTTACTAAAATTAATAGAATTTAATTAAATTTTCTTTAAAATTCCAAGTCTACCATGCTTATTTGGGCTGACCATAAAAAAAGTTGGTACGGATTATACTTGTATACTGTAGCGGATGTATGTGGAGCGCCCTCTGCCCAAACCAACAAAGCTATCCAGACCCAATACTCCCCTCTAAAAATGTTTCCAAGTGAAAGTAGTTATGGTGGTTGGTTCCGCAGAGCTGGAAAGCACAGAGACATTTTCCGTGGCTTCATTTTGAGTATGTGTAAACTGAATTCGCTCTATGCAGTCTGTGTCACACTGTCTGAAAAACGCATCCTGAAGATGGGCGAACGCCCGAAACCGGTCGATGACCACAAAATTAAGCAGGCTACCACGGAAAATATCTCTGATCCAAGTGAAAGTGATTGGTTACAATTGTGCAGTGAACATTCCAAGTTTAAAGAAAATTGCAGCCGTTTTTTAAGAAAATTCAATAACTTATTCTATAAAGTAGCATTACCGATTAACCGGAAATATGGAAATTCCATCAATGTTTCTATTGTATATTAATATTTTATGTAAGTGGTAAACCCATACATTGTTCTAAAGTGGTACTTTAGAGGAAAGCATAACGCTACTATTCCCCCAGAACCCCCCCCCAAAATCAATTGTCCCAGGAAAATGTTACAAATTAAAATCATAGGTAATTTATGGAGTAGATAGATAAATACCTATACGAATTTTAACGAAAATCGTTGGAGCCCTTTTTCGAAAAAATCGCAGATAAACTATTCAGTGAAATCGTACTTCCAATTAATGGTTTTTTTTACCAAAATCTTCATGTCAGATGCGGTGGTATTATTTAAACGGAATACCATGTTTGAGCTTTGAGCCTGTGATTTTTCATTTTTGAGATACTCTATTAAATACACATGGAGAATATTCACGAAAAAAAATTTTTGGCTCAGGGGTACTCAAAAATAAGATCGCAATACTTCCTTATACCGGGAGAGTGTAAGGTAGAAAGTAACAATGTTTTTAGCGAATAGTCTGCGTGTTTTGCATTTGAATAAAATACCTCAGAAAAAAAAAAGAAGGAAAAATCACATGAAAGCTTAAACTTCGTATTTCATTTAGGTACCTTCACCGTATGTTATAATTAATAAAAATCCATCAACGATAAGTGCAACTGTTCCTGAAGTGTCTTTTTCCAGTATTTCGCACTTTCTAGCAAAATAACCGAGCAAAATTCTAGCAACTTTCTAGCAAAATAACTGAGCAAAATTCTAGCAACTTTCTAGCAAAATAACCGAGCAAAATTCTAGCAACTTTCTAGCAAAATAACTAAGCAAAATTCTAGCAACTTTCTAGCAAAATAACCGAGCAAAATTCTAGCAACTTTCTAGCAAAATAACTGAGCAAAATTCTAGCAACTTTCTAGCAAAATAACCGAGCAAAATTCTAGCAACTTTCTAGCAAAATAACCGAGCAAAATTCTAGCTACTTTCTAGCAAAATAACTCTAAAGCGGCCCTTACACGGTCAATAATATTGTCAATATTGGTATTGACAATATAACCATCAATACTCGTGCTAACAGGTCTCAATACTTCATTACCTTACACGATCAATGTTATTGTCAATAACTTTGCTCAGTACTTACTACTTCTGCCACTAGGAGAGTGAATCTACGTGGTTTTACTCGGTTTTTCCCTTCCAAAAAATTAATAATCGTACAAAAGCGTAGCTATTACTTTTGGCGTTTGGCACTACACGTCAAGTGAAACGCAAACAAAGGATGAAAGAATGGTTGAAGAAGAGAGATGAATATTCTCATTTAGTACTTTTGAAGGAAATCAGCCTCTGCGATGTTGAATATTTCAAGAACTACTTTCGAAAGGATGAACCTACCTTTAACAAACTGTTACAAATGGTTGAATCATTGTTGAAAAGACAGGACAGAAATATGAGAGAAAGTATAAGTGTTAGGGAAAGATTAGCCTTAACTCTTGAGGTACTTGGCCATAGGAAGAAATTTTGAAGACGAAGTTTTCAGTCATAATGTCCCCAAAAACTATCAGCAAAGCTATAATAGAAACCTGTGAAACCTTTATATATGTCCTACAAGAGTTTGAAAAAATTACAATCACCTTAAAAAAATGTATGATTGAAGTTTTATTTTTAATACACAAATCTTTCCCAAGAACCTCCACTGGATCGTGTTTTGAACTGAACTGTAATAAGGGACTATTTAATTGACTATATGAAATGTATGTGTTAATCAGAAAAATAAGATTAAAAAATTACAATCATCTTTAAAAAATGTATGATTGAAGTTTTATTTTTAATGCACAAATCTTTCCAAAGTACACCTTTGTAAGGTATTGTATCACTGTTGTTGAGGTTAGTTTCAACGTTGTATTATAAAACTACTGAACTGAGTATTGATGGAAATATTGGCGCCGCCCCTATACGGTCAATATTATTGTCAACATCACCTCCAATTCTCAGTATTGATACACGAAAATCAGAAAATCCGGATTTCATCAATACTCTTTATCAATACCGACCGTCAATACAATTTTTTCACCTTACACGGTCAATATTATTGCCAATACGCTGAGGTATTTCAGTATTATTGACCGTGTAGAGGCCGCTTAATGAATTTTCTTTTAACTACTACATATACCAACTACACACATAAACGCCTATCACTTTTATTTGAAGCATTGGTTTATGACTTTTTTTTGGGTGTGTGTATCTTCTGAAGGTGCAGCGAACGGTGAAGCTTCCCTCTATAGTACCATTTCAGTACAACGTATGGATTTTCTATACATTAGAAGAAAATTGGTTAAATAAAAATGCGACTCTGCTGAATAGGTTTTTTTGTTTTTGAGTTTTCTCTAAAAAGGCTGAAAGGAATTCCACTGATATAAACCAATCATATTTATTTGAAACGTTTTTTCCAGAAAATTGATTTTAGAGGAATTTTGAGGAATGAGTGACGTAAATTTCAAATGTTTTCTAGGTTTGTTCGGTGCTACTCGCGCTCTCTTCTGCATTTCACTGTAATCACTTCAACTATTACTTGCCTTTTGATATATACCCTCCCTCCCCATAACTTCTTAATTATGCTAGGGCTAAATAAAAACATCCCAGTTTAAAGAATATTTGCCAATTATATTAATTGTAGCAAGAAAAAGACGTGTGTGTGTGTGTGTGTGTGTGTGTGTGTGTTGCAAATCATATTTATATATATGTCGGAGAATTAGAAGAAAATATGGGCAAAGGAATATGAAGACGAAGAATTTCATATAGCTAGAACACAGTGATGCACAAGGTATTTAAATCTGAAGATTAAAATAATGAATTACTGACATTATTATTACTAAGTCAGGTGGTTGTTTCCATGGAAATTTAGATTTACATAGAGAACGGACCTGACAGTTAGGTTCTTTTATTTCTGTCTTTGGTCAATTAAACTATATAATGATAAGCCAAGAATTAATAAATGAACCATCTAAATAAATTTAGCTTCGATATATATATATATAATTTCAAGCGCGGTAAAAGAGATGATTACACTCCGCCTCAGTATGAGCTCAATTTAGGGAACGAATGTCATGTACAACTGTATATATAACATAGTCAGCAAATAAATACACTAAACTGCTATATATAGTAAAGACAATGAGAAATGATAACACTTCTCCAGGTGTCAAGATCTAGGATAAATGATAACACGGGACTTCTCTAACAATATCATTACATCTCACAGACGGCAAGTGGAGTTGTTGGGAAATAATGAAATATACCAAAAGATAACAAATGCCTAGAGAACATCATTTTTCACTATATTTCTCAAAAAAGTTTTCAAATTTTCCAAAAAAAAAAGGTATTTTTAGAAACAAGAGGAAATATTTGCCAATGTGTAATATGATTTTTCAAAATTTGAATTTTATACAAACAAAGGAACAAAACACCTGCCAACTGTTGTAGCAATAAGTTTGGCGATCGTATCCACTTTGTGATCAAAACTGGATAATGGTGGGCTATTTCTGACTGTATTCTGTCTAGTTTTGTTGGCAATAAAGGCCCGGGAATTCATGGACAATCCATCGGGAAAAAATTCTTATTGAATTACTCCTTCATAATTGCCAGAAAATGTACAACATCTACTTTTTCTCAAATTGCCCTCTTACACCAACCGGAAAGATAGTTGGTGACTACAATCCAATTATGGACTACTTGTCTACGGATTTCACCAGTAAATCCACTTATCACCACATGTCATTATTCTTTTCTAGAAGCGCATATCAGATGGATTTTTTTAAAGAGAAGTTGGAAATTATCCATTCTCCTGGCGGGCCTGTTGAGGTGTAAGTTCATGTGGCACTATCCTATATCTCCTTTTTACCTTTCCAATAGAATGGCGATGGCGGCTAACGGTGTCTTTAGACACTGCTATCCAAAACCATCTAATCCAAAATCCTCCGTCACATCACTAACAATTCCTTCTAGGTACCCAATCTTACCCTCCACACAGATCTCAGTATTCCTTTCGTCAACACTCTGGCAAATACCCTTAATAACAGATTACACAATAAGCTTCCATCACATTCTAATCCTTTAGCCCAAGCCCTCACCTCACATTCCCTCCATAGAAATTCTCAACGACGCTTAAAGCGCCATTAACATCGCGACCTTTCAATTAGCTAGTGGTAGTCATCACTGGATGATTACCAATCAATTCAATCAAGTCATTGTAATTATTATATCAGCCTATTTATTTATTGAAAGATTGATTGCAGTTGTGAAATTCAAATAATGAGTTAAAAAATATAAAAAAGATTTGACTCGACAGCTTCCCGTAAAACCTTATCAATGTTGACCGCACTGAACCTGTCTTTCTTCCTACAGCCGATACGGCTGGTGATACACCAGTATTCAATTTTTGAACCAACACCGAACAGTTCAAGGAGATCAAGGACATTTCCCCCTTCGATTTCACATAGAGCACCTCGTAGCTTCAGTAGCTGTATAGTTTTTTTCTAGTAGTCACGTAAAATTACTAATCAATCGTAAGACACTGTCATGGTTTTCTAAAAGTGCCCACAATTGAACTGAAAATTGAAGGGGACATAATACATATAGAAACACTCTACAGAGTCTAAAGATTATATAATATCCTGTTTGTAAATATCAGACGGATATATGCATGGAAACTTCTTTAGTCAGAAGAATGGTCATTTTTTTGTATACACTTCATTATCTAAGAAACGGATAACGTTGATAGCTAAACTTGATATTTGTTTTATTTGTTATTTGCTATCGTGTAGCGGAGTTATAACAATCTAAATTAAATCTAAATGCCCTATCTAACAAGTTTTAAAGTAGAATGACTTCAGTTAATATTGACATTAGTACTAAGAAAATTGAATGTAGAGATTTTGTGGTAGCTCTGCTAACCGGCTAACCAAATAGATTATGCTCTCTTCATGGTTACTGTTTTGTCTACCAGATGCCTCTAGTCTCACACATACACATATACCTTACCCAATGTATACACAGTCTTCAGCTGTAATGGTTGAATACATACACACATGTTTGCTTATACATTACATTATTCATCTGTATCAGACTATATAGCCTGTACAAGTCTGGTTCATTAGTTCGCCTGGTCACCACTATCTACCACCTACAAGTAAGTGGTAAGCTAATTCTCTCCACACATCATCCCACACAGCATCACGAATCAACCATTCAAATATGTTGATCCAATTGATTATTGATTCGCTTATTAACACACTGGGATTAACTACTGTTTAAATTAATGAAATTTTCTTTATTTAGAATTTCTTTGACGTGATAAAAACTGGGCTAATCGTCTATTAATTTATTTCCCTTATCCTATTATTACGTTAGAGAATTAGAATATTAATTTTGTTATATTATTCAGTAAAATATTAGTTTTTCGTTTGTTTTTTTTCAAGGAAAAAGCTGGTGAGAGACACTCAGACGACTTTCTCTTACTACTATTTACGCAGTAATTTACGTCATTGATAATTTTAGTTCTTCAAACTTATAATTTTTTCTGAATGTTGTCTTCAGTATCCCCCCCCATTCACTAAAATCAATTTTCTCGTAACAAAAGTTTCAAACAAAAGTGATAGAAATATGTATAGTTATTATACCAAGTTCAATGAAACACGTTGATATCTTTATGGAGAAAATCGCCGAAAAGTGGGGAAAAAAACTGTTTAATAAAGTCGTACTTCCGGTCAACCGATTTTCTTTAAATTCAGAACTTTAGCAACACAATTAAATCAAATTAATAATGTTATTTAGATGATATTGTCCTATAATAAACTGAAATGGATCTTTAGGGGAAAGCATAACCTCACAAAAAAACTCCTTAAATAAATTTACTCGATAAACAGGTTTCAAACAGAAGTGTTAGGTCTCTGTATATATGGTTAGTATACCAGGTATAATGGAAACATGTCGTGGGTTTATAGAGAAAGTTGCAATAAACTGTTCTGTATAGTTGCACTTCCGGTGATCAATTCTCGTCAAACCCAGAATTTTGACCAAACATTTAAGTATAATTAACATTGTATAGATTATAGAATTATATAATAAACTGAAATGACCAGTTTAGAGGGAAGGGTAACCCACACTCCTCCCCCAAAGCCCCCAATTAAATGAATTTTCTCGAAAAAATGTTACAAATAAATGTCATAAATGATAAAATTGTGTGTAGTATATATATGGACTTGTTTTCGAGAAAAACTGAAAAATTCATTTAGTAAAATGGTACTTCCGGATGACATATTTTGATCAAAACTGAATCTCCGTGTCGAGCCTCCTTACAGCACTTACACTAAATATCAACTTTGAATTTACTGTTATTTTCCATTTGTGAATTATGCTGTCCACGCACGCCGCACACACACACACACACACACACACACACACACACACACACACACAAGGATCAATAACTACAACAAAAGAAAAAGTATTGCGATCGTTTTGGCGCTAGCGATCAATGTCGTTATCAGGTGACAAACTCCAACCATTTTCTTAAAAATCGGTATAACAACTAAAATCATATAATGAGCTACAACTTTTGGTTTGTAACATTTTTTGGGGGGAAAATTCACTTAAGGGGGATGTTGTGGTGGGGGGCGGGGTGACATTGAGGGTACTGCTAGTGTCATTTCCATACATTATACAATTGTAGTCTATATAACAATATTAGGCCAAAAATCCGAGTTTGAAGAAAAATTGATTTCCCGGAAGTACGACTTATATATTAAATTTCCACTTATATATTAAATGCACACATATATATACTATATTTTCAGTTATATATGGAATTTGTAACTAGGTAAATAATAAATGTAAAAATAAGTAATAAATCTTAAATCAAAAGTATGTAAGCTGCAGTGTTTCACACCGAAAAATAGCATTTTCACTTCTGTTAAACACATTTGAATGCACAATTAAACTGCACTTTAATGCGCATTTAATTGAAATCATAATTTAATAAAATGAAAATAAATAAAAAAATAAAAAAGAAACAAAAAACATAAAATGAGGCCACACTATCAGTTGGTATTGTGGTTTATCATTGAAGATAGCGCTACTGTCAACAGGACACCGCCTCTTCGTTTACTTGTTTATTGTTTCTTTTATTGTTTAATTTTTATATACACGCATACACACCACACACACAATATATATACGATGTACATATATGTATAAAGCAAAAGTATGTGCAATAATTCAAAATACTGATTATCTGGATTGGCCAATTTCCAAGAAGGGGAGAATTGAAGAAAAAAAAGGAAGATTAGATCAAATGTGCGCATAAACAAATAGTGTTGTTATTTTCTCTTACTCCTAGTAAGAAGAGCCAGTACAGCGATCGTGTCCAATTTTCCAACTTGTTATTTCCCCAGAAATACATGTTTTGAGGTCCCCAGAGTTTGAAAAATATATTTTAAGCTAATGAGGTATGGTTATGACCAAAAATATCTTAAAAATGAAAAATCACTGGAAATCCAAACTTGACATTTCGTTTAGGTATCACCCCACCCCCACCCCCATTCGACACTAAGAGATTTTAGTCGAAATCTAACAAACGCAATAAATTGTGACTACTGCAAAAATGGACATTTTTCAGTTTTCCCCACTCATAAATGATTATCACTTTTATTTGCAGCAATTTTTCAGAAAAACTGATTTGGGGGGATATGGGAGAACAGTAGTGTTTACTTTACTCTAAAATGCCACTTCAGTACAATGTATGGTTCTGCCACCTACATAATATTAACGTTCATTAAACAGCATTTCTAGAATTTCAAATTTGAAGAAAATATATTAAATGGGAAAATTGACTTGACCAGAATAGGTGTGTCGAATTTTTTGGACTTTTCTCGAAAATGAGAATATATTTTGACTTTCTCTTACTCCTAGTAACAGGAAGTATGGTAATCGTGTCAATTTTTCGATATCGAGTTTTCACCGGAAATATCCGTTTGAGGTCCCTGAGTACAAAAAAGTGGTTTTTAGCAAATAGTGTGTGTGTGTGTGTGTGTGTGTGTGTCAGTGTGTGTGGGTGCATGTGAACAGAATAGCTCAAAAACGAAAAACCGTAGAAAATTGAAACTTGATATTCCGTTTAGGTATCATCATGGCATCAGGCGGTGGGTCATCTGTCAAAATTCCTCAACCGGAAGTACCACTTTACTTGTTGGTTTTTTTACTTTTTTGCGTTTTTTTTTTCAAAAATGGCTCCGACGATTTTCATCAAACTTGCTGTATATCAACTACATATACAAAGAGCTACAACTTTTATTTAAAGTGTTTCTCTGGGAAAATTGATTTAAGGGCACTTTTGGAGGAGGGGGGTGTATGTTTTTCTCTAAAGTGCTCTCATAGTTAATTATACAATTCTATCATCCAAACAAAATTAATTAGAAATAAATAAATGGCTAAAATTCCGAGTTTCAAGAAAATTAGTAAACCGGAAGTGCGCTTTTACTGGACTTTTTTTTCAGTTTTCTACGAATTTCATTAAATTTGGTACACAAATTATAAAATTTGTCAGTTATCATTTTGAGAACTGAAGTAAGAGAAAGTTGTGTGAGTGTTTCACAGCAGATTTTTTTTTTTAAACTTGAAATGTTGAACTACACATAGACATATATTACATAACACTTTTATTCCAAACATTTTTCCCAACAGAATTTGATTGAAGCAAGTTTTGCCGAATTTGTGACGTTACATTACAATTGCTTTGTGAAGTTGGTTCAATGTTATTCGTCCCCTCTGCTGGACGACATTGTAATCACCGTTCTTCTATCTGCCTGGATAGGTACTTGTTCCTCCACTAAGTAAAATATAAATATAAATTGTGAGTTGAGTGTGTTCTCATTTTTACCATTCACCAATCAGCTTCATCCTCCTCTCATAACAGTACCAAAGTTTGGGATAATACAACTAAATCAGTTTTAGCCTACACAAAAACTTAATAATAATATTAAAAACAAAACTGGTGTGAACCATTTCTCCTCACACGCCTTTCTCTTACGTTAATTATTACAATTTAATCAAGAAATATCCATTAAAATTGCAACATTACAATGTTTAGTTTGGTTGGCCATAAGAATGGTAGTGGGGATTTTATTTTTATACCTGAGCGGCCTTTTGTGCAGCGCTCTATATCCAAAAACAAAAAAACCTTGTGGAAATTTGAATTTAAACTAACTGACCCCCCACCCCACCGCAATAACCCTCGAAAAGCGATTTTTTTTTTTTCAGAAAAAAGTTGAAAATAAGAGTGATACGTTACTATCTATGCAGCAATTATAAAGCAAGTTTGTGGAAAATCGTTGTAATCGTCGTTTTCAAGAAAATTCCAAAAAACTCAAAAAGCTATTCTGTAAAATCGCACTTCCGGTAAACGGATTTTCTTCAAATTTGGAACTCTATCAATGCTTTTGTATATTAATATTATGTAGGTTGTAATACCATATTTACACCGAACTAATACTTTATAGGAAAACGAACTATATAACGAACTACTTTATGGGAAATAACGCTCTATTCCCTTCAAAACCAGCAAAATACATTTTCCAGAGAAAATATTTCAAATAAAAGTGATAGTTATTTATGTGAGTACATAGTATACAAAGTTTAAACAAAATCGTTGAAGCTGTGCTCGAGAAAATCACGAAATAACTGGAAAAAAAAAACCTTTCAGTAAAGTTGCACTTCTGATTGATGGATTTTGCTCGAAATTAATGGATTGTTCGTGTCTGATGCACTGATATTGTCTAAATATAAACAGAATACCAGCAACTTTTTGTTTTTGAGATATTTCATTACAAATACACACACACGCAGACCATACGTTAAAAACTCTTTTTCCATTAAAATGTTCCCAAATCAAGCATTCCCGGTTTAAAGATTAAGTAAGGATTAAGTAAAAAAAAAAAAACCTTCTAGATCCCCCATTTAAACAAATATTTTCAAAAGCATTATGAGGTTGAGTAAAAATTATCAAAAGCAAAAAACAAACAATTCACTTTTTACTTCCTCTTTTACTCTTTAGCTTAAGGCAAAGTATTGCGAGAGTGTTAAATTTTTGAAATTGAGTTTCCACCGGAAATACGTGTCTCGAGATACCTTGAATACGAAAAAACTGTTTTTAAACTTGATATTCCATTTTAGAACCATCTGACATTAAGGTTTCAGGCAAAATCCTTCAACAGACATTAGTGAATGTTTTTTTTATTCAATTTTTCCCAATGTTCCCCCGAAAATTTTTCCAAAGATTTTTCTTAAAATTTCTCATACTTTCTGTATACACACAAATCTCTATCAATTTTATTCGTAACATTTTTCCGAATAAAATTGTAGATTCCCAATAAGCAGTTAGGTGGGGGAAATATGTGTCATTAAATTTTAAATGTTATATGTGCTTCGTTCAGTGTGATTGGCACTATCTTCTGGACTATTATGTAATCACCTCTGTTGCAAAGAGAATTTGTCATTTTATACACAATTGTATTAACAGCAAGGAAGGGAAAGTCGTCTGAGTGTTTCATATTAATTGTTTTTTAAAACGTAAGAAACCTTATAGCTGGATTATAACTGAATTTCTATAAAATAAAATATAGGCTCTTTAATTGTGGTTAGTATCGATTAAATATTCTTAGTATGAATTAAAAGTTCCTAGCTATTGGTATAGCAGTAATCGATACGTTGAAGAACGTAGAATTAGGTCAGCACAATGTTGGAGCGCTGCTCACGCACTCTATTTGTAACCAATATCTAACTTTCACTGGCAATATTAACAATTTTTTCTCTTTTTCTTTCTCTCATCACTATTTTTAGATTTTTTTCAAAAACGAGAATGAAATAAAACTGGCAATTATCATTTAAGAATATCATTAATCTGTAAGGTGCGGTCAACAATTAAATTTGAAATAATTTATATAAAATTGGTTTCCAAATTTTTTGATTAGTAGGTAGGTAATTTATAAAAAATTCCATTTCTGAGCCGATTTCATTAACAAAAAAAAATTTTGTTTTAATCACGAGACGAACTTAAACTAGGACATGGGCGTGCCCCTGCAGGTCCGGGCTTTAGAATATAGCTACTCCTTGCACAGGGTGTTTTAAGTGGCGCCTAAAAATTTATGCTACACGTCATTGGTTTGGTTAAAGACATCTTGCCTATTCCCCTTTTCCCTACGCCTCCTTCCATGGACCTTCAAATTTTGCACAAAGAGGAAATTTAATTGAATATTCCCTGAGAGCAGCAAGGCACTACCATGGGGATGATATCAGTACCTTTCTTTACGACATAAGAAGATAAGGATATACTTTCTTTTTCCACATTTCTTGTGTCTCGAGAGGCGAGAGGCAAAAAAAAAATCTGGTGTGAAACACTCACAAGACTTTTTCTTACTCTTAAAAAGTAGACAATATTATTTATATACAAATTAGTCCTAACATAAATACAGAGGTGTACTCACGCGATGTTCTAACAGCTAGCGTACTCACCTTTGGGTGCGAGAATTTCAGGGTTCGATTCCCGTGAGGGCAAAGCCGGTGTTAACGTGAGAAAAAGAGGGAAGCTGCAGTTGGTAGTGCAGCTAGGTAGCGAAGGTCAGAACTAAACGGCAAGGGAACCGCGGCGTGCATAACAAATCCCCCTCCCCCTACAAATCGCCATAAGGCAAGCCTTTAAGGCTGTTACGCCATAGGTTTTTTTTTTTTGTAAATACAGAGCTGGATAAAGTAAGGTAGAGAAGTGATTATATATTCTGGAGCAGTAGAGCGCACTAACAACACTGAACTAACTACAAACAACATTTGAAATTTAACCTCACAAATTCCGCACAACTATTCAAAATCAATTTGGGGGGGGGGGGATTCAAATAAAAGTGATACGTTAGCAGTTTAATACCAAGTTTAAAGGAAATCGTTAAAGATGTTTTCGAAAAAATTAAAAAAAAACAAACTCAAAAACCTATTATGTAACTAAAGTGGCACTTCAAACGATTTTCTTCAAATTTGGAATTCTAGCAGTACTCCATATGTGAGCCCTATGGCCTAAATTTTAAACTTCCGGTACAATCCATGGTTAATTGAATTAATAGCCAGTAAATTCGCCACCGAAAAGCTAGACTCAATAATAGCAACCGCATCAAGGCGCCACCACCGTGCAACCAAGCGCACTTCAACCACGCTTTATATTTCTCAGTCATACCCACTGCAATGTATTGGCGAATGGGCTTCAATCTAGAAGCTGTCTCTAGCGGTAAGAGAATGTTAGAGTAAACAAACAGTCGCTACATCAACCACCAGAACCTTGAAAGGTTTACCTTCTCTAGGCACACTACTAGCTCACCACTATTAGAACAAGCAAGAGTTCTAACTCGTCAAATAACCCATAAAGCGAATCACAACATCAACGCTGTCAAGAAATATCGTCATTCATTCTTCTCTAATCGCTTTATACTCTCACAAAAAATTGTAATAATTGCAGTTTGAGAAAATCATGTGATTGCTTCCATAATATATATATATATTTATTTATTTATAATCTAATGTTAATAAATATATGTAACTTTAATAAAATAATATCGTATATCATCAGTAGCATAGTTCTGTATAAAGTTGAATGAATTTTGTTTATTAAGTCTATTCCTTGTTATCCATTTTAGAAAGTAAAAGTGTTTGAAAAAAAATACATAAATGAAAGAATTAGTTCCAGGTTATTAGCATATACATTAGGGCAGGTTATAATATAACAATGTTATTGTGTTTATGGATTATATCAATGTATACTAAATTATATTTCTATTTACACGTACATAAACAGATGTATGCAAACATAAATATATCTATTGTAAATGGTGTTTCATATTCTTTATAGGTTATAAAACAGATTGATCCAATCACAGAAATAATAAAACTGTTATTCATATCGAGATGTGAACAGGGTGTGCAACTATAGGGGTATTTCTTGTATTGATT
The DNA here is from genome assembly GCA_011037195.1 of Triatoma infestans. Lineage (NCBI taxonomy): Eukaryota > Metazoa > Arthropoda > Insecta > Hemiptera > Reduviidae > Triatoma > Triatoma infestans. Next base: position 13,727 of record JAAEAF010006491.1, on the reverse strand, counting down.
CTATGGCAAATATTTTCTCCAGTCTTCTCTTGCGTCGCATTGAATCCTTTGTCAAAGACAATGACTTATTAAGCGAATGCCAGGCTGGGTTTAGGCGAGGTTATTCTTCCCTGGATGATCTTTTTATCCTAATCAGTGCTGTTAACATCACGTTTGCTCAACCCAGGAAAAAGCTTTATTGCTTTTTTGTAGATTTCAGAGCGGCATTTGACAGTGTTCATCGCTCTTCCTTGTTTCTTAAACTTTTTAATATTGGGATCTCATCCAAGCTCATCTCGGCTCTCCAAGCTCTGTATTCGAGATCGGAATCGGCGGTCAGAAGCAAGGACGGGGTGTCTGAGTTTTTCTCTGTTGGTACTGGGGTTAGACAGGGTTGTGTCCTCAGTCCCCTTTTGTTTTCTATATTTCTAGATGATTTGCCCCCAGTGTTAGAGGGCGGAGTTCGACTAGGAACCACTAAGGTGAAGGTACTATTGTATGCTGACGATGTCGTCCTAATGGCGGATAACCCGCTTCTCTTACAGAGAAATATAAATATTTTGGAAACATACTGTAAGCAATGGAACCTACACATTAACCTTAGTAAATCTAAGATCCTAGTTTTCCGTAGAGGTGGTCGATTGGGATCTCGTGAGTGCTGGAGATATGGGGGTCAGAAAATTGAGGTCGTAAAAACCTACAATTATTTGGGAATCACAATGTCCAGTCGGCTCTCCTTCTATGAACATTTTAAGAGGAAAATCTCAGTTGCCAAACTTGGTATCAATACCACGTGGGCCAATGTGATTTCGGTAAATGATGCGCCATTGCGGGTCAAATATCAAATTTATAAGACTGTATCTCGGGCAGTAGCATGTTATGGTGCTCAAGTGTGGGGGCATGAACAATATGAACTGTTGGAGAAATTTCAAAGATACTTTCTTAAAAAGTTGTTTTCTCTTCCTGCCTGCACTCCCAACTATATGCTGCATATCGAGACTTAATATAAGTTATTGCTGCATTGAAACTTAATATAAGTTATTGTCTCAATTTGCTTGAATTACCTGACCATCGCTTGCCTAAGATAGTGGCCATGGAAATAATTAGGCGTAAATTATCATGGTTTTCTTCGTGGATTAGTTTATCCCAACTGCATGGTGTACACTTTGACTCATCAATCCAGGATAAATCCGTATGGTCAAAGCAACTAGGCTCTTTAATTTCTACTTTAACACTTTTTTATAGGAAAGAATCTCTTGAGCGTGCTAAAAATTCTGATAAGTATCTGTTGTATCGAGCTTTAATAGAAAACAAAGAAGATTTCGGTACTCATTGCGGGTTGAACTCAGTGACTTGTTTTAATTTATCTGATCTGAGTTTGTGGTTTAAACTCAGAGGGGAGCTCTTAAATTTAAATAGAGTCCCTTGGATGGAGAGGGATTCGGACAAGGAGTATTGCCAGGTGTGTAACCTTCGGCAGCCTGAGACTCTTTATCACTTTCTTGGGGAATGTCCAGCATTTGTTGACTCGCGAAAAAGGTTCTTCGGCTCTGATCTCATTTCTGGTAGATTTATTGTTGAATTGTTTTCCACCTCAGATCGGTTATTGCTTAAATTTGCTCGTCATATTTGGGGCATAAGAAATTTAAGATTGTCAAACTAAATATCGTATGTACCCTTCACATAATGAATGTACACTTTTTTAATTTAAACAGTATAATTCAGAGAATTAAATAATTTTTTTTTTTTTTCCTTTTTGTCTCTTTTTATTTTTATGTTATTTTACTCATGTCTTTTTCGATATATTTTGTATATCTGTATTTTCTTTGTTTTTTGTGTAAAAGTTTCCTAATTTATATTTTACTCATTACATTATTGTAAATATTTTAATTTTTTTTTTATTTACTTTTCATATATTTTTTGTTTTTTTACTTAAATTTACATATTACTTTGCTTCAATTGCAAATAGTTATTTTATTTTTGTATGTATTTATGATATTGGATTTAAGACAAACTCCGGCAGACGGCTTTAGCCATGCTTATTGTACTTATTTTTATATATCAGTTTTTGTATTTATTTTCCTTTGTATAAATAAAGTACTATTTAAACTAAAAACTCATATCGAATATAATTGTTATTCGATTTCACTGAATAATCCCATTTTATTAGAAGATTAAAACATTGTTTATATTTAATATTTAAACAGCTATTGTGATTTTATGCCTGCATAATAATATTGTGAAAACTAGTACAATTATATTCAGCGATGTTTATTTATTTATTATCATTTTTAATTCTGTTGACCATGTTTTTTTTTAAATGGTATAAATACTACAAAAATCTCAAAACAAATTAAGTATATTAAAAAAAATCTTGTTTGAAACACTCACACGACTTCACTTACTTTAATTTATACAATTTAATTAACTAATTAACTTTAAAATTCCGATGTTTATATTGTTTAGTTGGGCTGCCCATTAAAAAAAAAAGATGGTGGGGATTTGTATGGTGTGCCTTCTGTCAAAACTCACCAAGCTCGTGCAATTTAAATTTAAATCTGTCAGGCCTCAAAAACCTCTCTACAATAATTTTTTTTCTCAAAACATATGAAATAAAAGTGATAGTTTTTCAGCAGAAGGTTGCTGATGATTAGACTCAGACTTTGCCAAAGTCACACTCAGGCTGTTGATAAGAAAAACAGCCCAATCCAAAAACTAAGAGCTACTGCTTTGGAAAACATCCATCCAAAACCCTTACGGCTCCATGTCTATTCAGATGACTCAGCACAGAATGTCATTCAAAATTCGCCAGCTGGAATGTATTCAGACAAATTTCAATTGGCCGCATCAGTTGGGAGACTAGCCTAAAATTATGAAGGAGAGGTGAAAGAAGCATTGTTATAGGCGGTCCGAGAAATCGAAACCCGCGAACTTAACAAGGTCTTGGTTTTTGTTGACTCACACTCTGCCATTCTAACGATGACGAGTATAAGTCCCAGAGGAGGTATATAGATGTAGAAGAATGCCACCGTTTACCAAATGATATCATGGGTCGTGGAAGAGATTTAATTTTCAAATGGATTCCAGGCCATTGGGAACGACAAAGCGGATGCTCTCGCCAGGTAGGTTGCGGGAATGGAATAACCACATCACAAACTCATCTACCACGCAGCTAAGCGAGTTATAAATAATCATTTTCTGGGAAACATACAAGAAAACATGAAGAGCTCCCAGCTGGCAAACATATCATTGCTTGTAAGTGCATTATTGCTTGGAAGAGCAAAAGATCCTATCTGGCCTCACAGAACATATAGAAAAGGCATGCTTCAGACTCCAATCCAAAAACTAAGTGCTGCCATGATTATCTCCAGTCACACCTATACCGAATTGGTGTAAAAGATGATCCACAATATGTTCTCTGCCGACAAGAAGAAATGACACCTCATCGCATGCCCTGGTTTAGCGGACATAAAAAATTTACATCCTCCTGGCAATCCTTTCAGTAAGTCAATGTTATATTGGGCAGCCAGAAACCGAATGGCACAGTCGCTAAAGCAACTGGTTGGGCGAAGAAATAAAATTAACAAAAAAATAAAATAAAAGTTAAAAGTTTTTATCTGTACGGGAGTGTTCTAAGTTAAAAGAAAATTGTTCCAGCTGTTTTCGAGAAAATTCAGAAAAAACAATTCAAAAACCACTTCCGTAAAGCCGCGCTTCCGGCTGACCAATTTTCCTCCAATTTGAAATTTTATTAATACTTCTAGTGTGTCTTAATATTATTTAGGTGGTAAAACCATATATTATATTGAAATGGTACTTTAGAGGGGCAGCATAACGCTACTGTAACAACGCACCCCATAAACCCCAAAAAATCAATTTTCCAAGTTTATACGTTTATGGGAATACCAAGTGTTTGAGCTAAGCTGTTCAGATACAAATACAGGAATATACGTACAGACCGTTTGCTAAAAACATTTTTTTCTTATTCAGGGGAACCTCAAATGTATTTCCGGTCATAATTTATTTTAGAAAACTTGACACTATCGTAATACTTCCTCTTTTTTTTTATTTAAAGCGCGTCAACATCTATGATCATTGGCGCCCGGAGCCTTCTCAGTGCACTGCCGGCTTCTCTCGTTACAGACAACACTGTCCATCACCGGAGAGTGACCTGTAGAAGCTACTCGGAAGAAAAAATCTAAGGGTGGCACAGTTGGATTCGAAGCCGCTTATAAGAAAATGTTTTGAAATGTTGGGATTTTATGTGCCTAGATCAAATCCCAAAAACACTTCCTTTATAACCCCTTCTGAAACTAATCCCACCCCCCACCCCAATTTCATAAAAACTGATATTTTAATATCTGTGCAATTAGCATGCCAAATTTAAAGAAAATCGTGTCGTGCCATTTCCGATAAAATCCCCTCCCCCAAACTCAAAAACCTATTCTGTAAAGTCGAACAATTCGGTTAACCAATTATCTTCATTTGGTATTCTACCAATGCATTCACTTTATGTTATATATACAGGTTTGAGAGACTCTTTTTAGTCGGTGATTACTCTAAAGTACTATGTGTAGTTTTCTACCCACCTACCCACCGATAGATTATTAATATGTGTTAGAAACATTGGTAGAATTTCAGAAGTAAAGTAAATCGGTTAACCAGAATTCTGTGGCTTTACAGAATAGGTTTGTGTTTGGGGGGGAGGGGGATTTTCTTGAAAAATGTTATGATTATACAGATATACTCCTACCATTTTCATTTGTAATCTTTTTTTCGAAAAAATTCATTTTCAAATTACATGGGTTGGTTCGATGTTATTGGCGCTTTCTTTTGGATTACAGGGGGGAACTACTATCTACCTGTCGAAGGACAAGTGAGTAAAATTTAATCTTCAAAGAAAATTCGTCATTATATAGTATATAAAAGCATTTTGGGTAAAAACTCAATCAGGGCGTCGACTTAGATCGGTTTCAGGGAGAAAAACCTGCAAGATGGGGATCAGATTTGTCGGTGAAATACTAGTGCATAAAAGAATGGTCAAAATAATCTTGTAGATAGACGGAACTGCAAGAATGACAAAAGAGATTACAAGTATATTTGATCCCCTACCAAGGCGGGCTTAACCTCCTTCTCTATCTTTCTTCTGAGGTATTTTCGCCATAGTATGAATAGTATATTACAAAAGGATAAGGTATAACATAATGAACAGCATCTAATAGACAGGAAAATAGTGAGACAAGAGATGGTTATTGGCTCCTTGATATCTTCTGGTGGGGGAGATATTTGGCGGTAAGGATTTTTTTTTTTGGGCGAATATAAGAGTAAAAAAAAAAATAAAAGATAAAAAAGCAAAACCATGGGGCGAAGTGGCAAACAAGAAAGTGAAGAGAGAGTGGTAGGGTAAAATGTAGTAGTAAAGGCGTGCTATAGTTGCGCGTTGGTGCTATGGCCACGTGTTGTCCTGCTATGCCGTAAGAAACTAGGTCGCACCCAGCGCTGCAGTGGTGGGGGCCTGAATCAATACTAGCTGTGTGACCCAGATATGCGCTAGGTGCGCGGCGGCGCGGGCTACAACAGAATTTTACTTCTCCAAACTATAACGCTATAGAAGAGAAAGAGAGAGTATAAGAGAACTATGAACAGAATGAGTATGGAAGAATGACAGAGAGAGGGAAATAAAGAGAAAAGTAGTGGTGGGGGAGCATTAGCCTGTACACACAACTTTAAACCTCACCTCCTTTACAACAAACACAAATATATTTCAGCGAGAAAGAGACAAAAATATTTATCATTAGCCTACTTTTATGGTTATTTTTTCCATTATACACTCATTATTAACTAAACCTAGGACATGGGTGAGAGCAAGTTTATGCCGCTATAAATGGAGAAAAGTTGGGTGAAGGACAACCGAAAATATATTACTATTACCAGTCACCCGAGAGCAATAAAAAAAAAAAAAAAAAATCTGGTTTGAAACACTCACACGGCTATCACAAACTCCTCTTAGGAGTCATAGTTTCTTTAAATTTCAAATTTCGTTCATATTTCTTAACATAAATATACAGGTGGTGAGTGGACAAGTGCCAATCTACCAACAGAGAGGCAGGTAAGAGAATGATTACCTTGAAAACAGGCCAATAATAATTGTACAGCACATTTGAATTTTAACGTCTTCTAGATGCTCACAACTACCTAAAAACGTTTTATCAGAAAACTGTTAGAAATAAAGATGATACTCTGTTTATATCTGTGCAGTTAGTATTTATTCCATTTTTAAAGGAAATCGTTAGTCATTTTCGACAAAATTCTAAAAAAAGTCGAAAACTTTTTTATGTAAAATCGCACTTCCGGTTAACCGATTTTCCTCAAATTTGGAATTCTATCAATGCTTCTAATGTATTAATACATTAATGTCATAGAGATGGCATAACCATACATTTTACTGAAGTGGGACTTTCGAGGAAAGCTTAAAAGGGTCCCCCCTCCCACCCGCAAAGCCCCCAAAAATCATTCTTCCGAGAAAATGTTTCAAATAAAAGTTAGATACGAAATTTAAAGAAATCGTCGTTGAATCCGTGTTTTCGAGAAAATCGCAATAACACTTCAGTAAAGTCGAACACTTCCAGTTAATGGATTTCGCCACGAAACCTTCGTGTCACATGCGAGATGGTAATACCAAGTTTGAGCTGCCTCCTGCGATTTTTCGTGTTCGAGCTATTTTGTTCCATACACACATACATATAGACCATTCACACACACATAGATAACCCAATTTCGAAAATTTGACACGTTTGCAAACTGGGAGTAAGAGAAAGTAAAAATATTTATATAATTCTCTGATAACCACAGAATCAATTTAAAAAAAAAAAAATTCTTGGTTCAGGCGCAAGTTATACTCTTGAGCCAGTCCTACCAGTTAGCATGCAAAAATTCACTAGGAGTCGTTTTGTAGGGGGAGAATCGCAATAGTCAGTAACTTCGATAAAGTTGTACTTCTCTGGTTTACCGGTTTTCTTGAAATTTGGAATTCTCTGCTAAGCTTGCAACTGAAGTTGCTTTGGGAAAAGGGGTAAGTTTAATGTTGCACTTCTCCCATAAAATCTTCCACAAATAAATTATTACGAAGAGAACTCCTCACTTCGTGAGTTATTATGTACTTCCAACTTCCTCTGAACCAGGAAGAAAGGGAAACTAAAATAAATAAAATTCAGTGAACTCGCACTTCCGGTTGGACGGATTCTCTCCGAAAATTCCTGCTAGAAGGTCTAATCGGAATATCAAGTTTGCGTTTGCTGCGAGAGAGGGAGATGGATTCGTTAATCCGTATATTCCTTTTCTTTCGTATTCAAGGACCTCAAAATATATTGGTTCCAATGGAAGAAACTTTTGCATTACTTCCTGTCTCTTTAAGCATTAAGACGGTTATAGATGTAAGTAAATCTACATTAAAATTACACTTTCATTTAGACATACAGCGTTTTACTTTTGATTTTTCCAAATATAGACGTATGTATAAATGTAAAGGGTGGAGTGCGGGATACTGGCCTTTTAGAAGGTCTATCTGCTGTAGCTAGCTTGAAGGACAACATAAATATACTATTATTCATCTATAAAAGTGTAAGTACTATGCAGGTGTGTGTTTGTGTGTGTGCGAGTGTGTGTGTGTGTGTGTGTGTGAGATAGTGAGCTAAAAATTGTTTGTGTGTACATTAAATCCAAATACTTGCACGGATAAACTGCTTCTACATTCTGAACATTCAATATTCTCTGGATGGAGTATTAAGGTTAATGTGGAGACGGACTGCCTATAAAGCTACAATCCAAAGTAACCCCTAAAAGATCTGTTGTAGCTCACTTAGGTGTCTATATTTGTTCAGATACTCTAGTCGTCTTTAAAGTGTACAAATATGGAAATGTTAGTGAGTGTGCATCCACTGGTCCCGAAGGCGCGGGATCTAGACAATGTTATCCCGCCCCCAAAAAAACAAGGAATTTGCAAGACTGACTACAAATTTTAAGAAATCGTTTCCCTGACTCCGTCATCACAATTCTAATACAAAGCACTAGACGTCCTGTCTATTTTGTGTAAATGATCGGCTATCCAAGAGTGTCCAGTCAATACACCCACCATGACTCGCAGTTGTATCCTATCAGGGAGAGAAGTTACTTCAAATTCTCCCCTCCCCATCTTATCTTTATAAATCTTTTAGCCTAGATTCACCCCTCCGTGTCCCTCCAGTACTTCTCCAATTCTCTTTTCTTCCATTTTTTTATTTCTCTATCGCAGAATGGCTAGTGAATGGCTCTATCGCATAATGCCTTATGTTTACTATAATCTATACTTGATAAACCTGAACCTAAGAAGATTTATCGATTATCTTTGCAGGTCCTATGTGTATTTGTAGTAGTTGAGGGGAGGACTGTTAGTTCAAGTTTGTTCGTGTAGTTAGACCGGGATAGCCGCAAGGAAGCCAAAATATCTAAAAAAGTGGCTGGAAGGCTGTCAATATGTTCGTGTAGTTAGCCTGGGTCAACCGCATGGATGCCAAGATCCGTAATGATCTAACTTTCGTTAAGATGCTTTCTTTTTTGCCAAACATTTATAAAGTGTAGGTGGAGTGGGAAAGTGGCTGGTCCACTCACTGTTGGCCAGTCCTGCTGTAAGGGTGTTGGCGGAATTGTAAGTAGTGCTCATCAGTTAGACTAGGGTAAAAAGAACGGACGCCAAGATCCCTTAAGAAATGGCTAGTCCACTCACGAGTTCAATCCCTTTAAGGCTCCTATAAAATTGACCTGTTAATGAAATATCATCTGCCATACTAAATGTTAGACTGGTTTTATTACATAATTTTTAGTTCCTCCGACTGCTGCACGAGGTCGTATTATGATGCTATCAAAACTTTTGAAATTGTTTGGTTTTTCACCGGAAATACATTTTTTGAGATTCCCTGCTTACGAAAAAATAATGTTTTTAGCGAAGATCTCTTGAATTTGTAAAACTCAAAAACGAAAAATCGCAGGTAGCTCAAACTTAGTATTCCGTTTAGATATTACGACCGCATCTGACATGAAGATTTTCGGGCAAGATCCATTAACCGGAAGTGGGACTTTACTAGTAATTGTGTTTGTTTTTTGCGATTTCCTCGAAAATGGGAAAATGGCACCAACCTTTTTCTTTGACCTTCATGTACTATCTACATAGGTAAATATCTCGCGATTTTTTTTTTTTTAAGGAGGGTTCCAGGGGAGCAGTGGCATTTAGCTTTTTTCTAAATTCCCACTAAAGATTAATCTATGATTCTGCCATCTATAAAATACTAATATAAATTAGAAATATTGCTAGAATTTCAAATTTGAAGGAAATCGATTAACCGGAAGTGCGTCTTTACAGAATATTTTTTTTTTGAGTGTTTTGGAACTTTCTCGAAAACGACTGTAACGATTTCCTTAAAACTTTGATCTAACTGCACAAATGTGAACCCATCAGCCCCTACAAGCACCACCAATTTGTAATATGTATTGAGCAAAACCTTACTGACAGGTCTTCTGGTAGCCTCTAAAACAAATCGCATTTTTTGGAATGTTACCATAATTGAATCATGCTGGACCATATTCACCATATATATACACACACACACACACACACACACACACACACACACACGAATACCAATATCTAAAAAGCCATTTTACCATGCTCAACGGATCTCAAAAACATGTATTAACAACCCGTGAAAACTAAACTTTGAAAATATAACCCGGACACAATGGGTGTGAAAGAAAGTAAAATATTGATTCAATAAATCGATGTTTATTAATACCTAGCCGGAGGCCAGTAAAATCTTTAATCTCTAAAGTTCTTTGCTGATATTTAACTGTCCGTAGCGGGTTTATTGTTAACTACCCACCCACCAGGTTTGCCACAATACCAGCGGAAAGGCGACAGTGCTGCCACTCACTTGAATGTGGACAAGTTCAATGTGGGTCTTTACAGACATCTGCTTCTAAATGGATCGTTAAGATTTTTATTATTTATTTATACATCAATAGCAATAAAACGATAAATACTAATAAAATAAAAAAAATAACAAATACTGAAGTTGATAAAAACATATAGTTTTAATTTTTTTGTGTTCGTTCTTTCTATTATTCTCAGTGAGAGAACAAGCTGACGGACGTTAAAGCTTTGGAATAAGGTGAAAGTAAAAACGAGAGAAGTAAGTGGACCGTATTTCCTGTCTAATAATGCTCTCTGTTCGTATAAAAGCAACAACAAATATCTAGCTGTTTTTATTACAATGTTTACGCTTTTTTTTTTCTTTTTTAATCACGATTACCGAATATATGATGTAGGTAAGAGAAAAAAAAACATTCAGAAAAACAAACAAAAATCTTTCGTTTTATAATTTTTACTTTCTCTTCCTTATTCCTGATAAGAGGAGCGATCGTGTCAAATTACGCATCTGACCCAAAGGTTTCCAGCAAAATCCATCAATCAGTAATGCTTTTTTATTTTTAGTTTTTGCACATAAAACCCTATCACTACTTTTATTTGTACCCCCCACTCGCGGGAAAATTGGTTTTAACCCAGTTCTGCGGAATATGGGGCGTTAAATTTCATAAAAAATGTTATATGGTCTTGGTTCAATGTGATTGGCGCTCTCTTCTATGGCTATAACGTAATCACTTTACATTGTATAGCACGTATCAGCCCTCCATCCCTTTTATATTATTGTTAGGGACAAATGAGTAAAATTTTGAAGTGAAAAAGAAAATGTTGCCATTTTATAAATATGATCTTTTAGGTTTTCGCGGCCTTTTTCATGAAAAACATTTGAGTTTTGATGCCGCTTCAGTGGTATGCCTTATTGGCTTTCAAAATGTAACGACCTTGAAGACACTGACGCGGTCTCGATTCGGAAAATCAAGTGTTTTTCATTTTATATATAATTATTATTGCATTAACAAGCAATAAGAGTAAGCAAGAGAGAGAGAATCGAGCGAGTGTTTCAAGAAAAGGTAGTATTGTGGCAAATTTTCAAAAATTGTTTACCCCGGAAGTACATGTTTTGGAGTATCCAGAGTACGAAAAAAATATTTTTACCGAAGTTTCAAGTACCAACCATACCACACCATTTGGAATGGTGCATGTGCCACGAAGATCCAAAAACATATATACTAAGTACATATAATCCATAAATAACGGAAAATATCTCTGAAATGCTCATTTTTTATTTCAAACACATTTTTTCCAGGATTTTTTTTTATGAGTTCCATGTAAACAGTAACGTTAAGAAAGCTTTCCTATCAGGTGTTTACTTCAGTATAATGTACGGTTCTATCGCATAAATAATATTAAGCTATATTAAAATTATTGATAGAATTCCAAATGTGAAGAAAATAGGTTAATCGGAAGTAGAAGTTTACAAAACAGGTATCTAAGGTGTAGGTTTTTCTTTTATTTATTTTAACTTATTTCTAGAAAAAAGTAATTTCAGAGAGTTTCTCGAGAAAGAGGAGGGGGAATCTCTGATATTAGATTTCGAGTATTATTGAAATTTGATCTATTCAGTCTTCTGCACTACAATAGAATCACCCATATCAGATTCAGTTACCACCTGTACTTTGTCAAAGTAACATGTACAGACTTCTCCCCCCCACACTGCCACTATAATTTATTAATGCCAGGGCAACTAATTTTTGAGTTAAGTATTCCAAATGAAGAGAATTTTTAGTTTTTTTCATTTTAATTAACTGAAATAAGAGAAAGTCATATAAATAATAATTACGTAAGATAATTTATATGAAGAGAATATGCTCTGGGCACAGCCAGAATTTTTTTTTCCCCATTATAAGATTTTGAATTTTAATATTATACAAAAAAAAAAATTATATAAATTAAACATTAATACAAAACAAAAGAAACTTATTAAAAAAACAATGTAATAAAACACAACAATTTTACACACAAATATAAAATAGTAAAAAAGAGTGGAGTTATAAGAGTGAGCAATGGGCGGACTAGTGAGTAAAGCTGAAACCCATGTGCCGAACCCCTCCCTTAAGATGTCCCCTCCGGCCTTCGTCCACTCTAGCCCACCACCGGCACTTGCTGCAGACTGCGCTGTCTCATTCTGTCACAAAGCTTCGTTTAGTTCTTTTCGCGTAAAAAAAAAATATTTTTTTTGTACTTAAAAGTTTTTTCTTTTTATTTTTGGATATTAAGTTCAGCTTAATAAAATTATTAGTATTAGATTTTTATATATATTTAATCGTATTATGTAATTGTTATTTGTCTACCAAATTCTGGATTACTTTGCAATACAATTGGAATGAGTAAGTACTAAACTTAAATTTTCTACATAAGTCAACTTTTATTTATTAAATTTGTAATTGCTATGTGTTCCCCGTACTTTTATCATATTTCGTTGAACCATCACTTATTTTGGTACAACTGCGGTTAATTTTTCGTGTATTTATCGTTCAAAATTCAGTGTATCGTTCACATAGGAAATTAATCCAGATATATACATAATGTATAATTATTGTTAATTCTATAGGAGAATAGGCAATAGTAATCATTTAGTTTGCCGTTATTCGAGTGAAAAGTTATACTATTCGTAGAATAATTTGTAGTGACGTTATAAGTTTTCGTTGATCATGATATAGTTAGTACAAACTCCATTTTTCTCGCACGTTTTAATTTTATTGTACAAATTATTGGGAGAAGCGCTGTGACTTAATTTTTCGCAATATGCGTTAGTTTATTTCTTGGCCAATAGATGTCATTGCTCAGTTTAATTTGCTGATTATCCGATAGAGTGCTGGTATTGTCACTTTTTTTTTTTGTGAATTTCTAAAAAATTTTTAAGACGTTAAAAACAATCCCAATACAGAATAGTAAAAAAGTATTTCTTCTTTACTTCTATCTCTCTTATAATAGTGAAGAGGTCTTTGACCAGTACACACACTAGCAGGGCGTTAGGCACGTGTGAGGAATGTTTCTACTAAATGATGTAGCTTCGGGTTTGTACGGAGATGTAGTTGCGAGCAGGATTTTCAGGGTGACACGTGTAGGGGCGTGGGTTTCCTTGTGACGTCACAGTAATGGGTGGTCTAGTAATAGTGGGGATGCAGGACCAATGGTTTGTTTTGTGTGTGTAGTGGCGCATGCGTACCTTAAAACAAAAAAATAAAATGAAAAAGACTGAAGTGGGGATAGATGGCATTGGTCGTGAAGTAGTGGGGTGATACTGGGATTCCTCCCCTGCTGTTTGATACTCTAGTGCTTTTACTTACATGCTGACCTTCTTGCCAGTCAGTAACGTGCTCTTGGTGGTTGGAGTGGTTCAAGTTTTGAGTAAAATTTTTTTTTTTTTTTTATTGAGGCCTTCAAAAGCAAGCGCGGTCTTGGGGTCTGCTGTTACGGAGTTCGTTAGTGATGTGTTTTTTATGAGTGGTTTTCACCTGTGCTCTTATGTTAAACGCGATGTAAAAAAAAGTGTAGTTTCTTTATGAAGTACTTCAAGCAGAAAAAAAAATGGTGCGGATGTACTTAACATACATTTCCTGTCAACTGAACAGTGTTTCCGGAAAGTACATTTTGGAATAAACCAGTGCTCAGTGATGTATCGGGGAGAGAATCGGACTAGGCTCCTTTTTTTTTGTAAAGAAAAAATTACGTTTTTACGTTTAGTCAGTCTTTTTCTCTCTCCTATAGATTCACTGGGCCAATCGACACTTCT